>JAULCD010025431.1:0-12661 GCA_032361085.1 Calliostoma canaliculatum | reverse complement strand
TTGAGGCTCAAGAGGGGTCAGTACAACATTGTGCTGAAGTTTGCAGGTCATATAATTTCATATCAGAATTTTATGTTTCATGAACTACATGATCCTTATCAAACTTTGAGTAGTATATATTAGTGTCAAGTAAAATTACAAAAACACTTCACAAAAATTGCTTCCATAAATCCGGCACAATCTTACATTGACAAAGCCTGACGTCACCATGACTATGTAGTTATTATTGTTGTAGGGCCTTGGTACAGTTTCAAAAAGCCGTCGTCAATTTACGACGTCATAACCCATGTAACAGGATCAGTGAATTCAGTTTACAAATGCCACAAATCGTTGTAAATTGTGCATTTTACAAATATCACCTTAATTGTTCTGGCACATGTACAGTTCACAGTAATTTTGTGCAATGTACACTGGATTTACCCAAAAATAAATTAAAAAACGCACAGTTCACATCGTTTTTTGACATGTGTTATCCAATCCATCCGCCTAGGGACACGGTTTACGACGTCGTAAATTTCGTCGGCGTTGTTAAATGGTACCCTGAACAATTTCTGTCTGACAGCTCTAGGATGTTGATAGTGTCGGCCATGGACAACGACAAAGCCTAAAAACCTTCAATGGGTGTAGGAGAGTCCAGTTAATTGGGCCCCACTCTTTACAGCGGGACCCCACAAACGGAGCATATGAGAGGGAGTGCCTCATGTTGGTAGAGGTCCCAGAAGAAACACAAAGTGTCTGGTGTGAAAATCAGTTTTATTTCAGGAATTACTATTTGTCAAACAGGTCAAAGTTATTCAATATTTTATTGATGATAGCTTACTCTGAATTAAAATAAAAACATCTTGGGATTTGATTTTAAAAAAAATTAAACATACGATTTTAATCCAGAATTTTCATGCAGTCAACTTTTTTTATAATAAAAGTGGCCATTTATCACTATGTTATTCTAATTTTACACAGTTTAAACGTTTATGACACCTTGTCCATTATTCAATCATGAGATAGAGTAGAAGTAAAATAACAAGCAGCTGACATGGTCAAGCTATATTCCCCGCAACTGGCAAATTGTTTTTAAATTAAAGATGTTTAAAAATGTCAGCTCTTCTAACACTGAATAATTTGTTAATGATTCTTTGACATGTAATTAACGTTAAAACATAGATTAATTGTAGATTAATTTGGAAATAAACGCTATAACAATTCAGACTGGAGTAAAACCAAATACAAATAAAACGATTTAAAATGTTTACTATATGCACATGCATGGTGCAGTCGCCTCCGCTGATGTTGGTGAAGCACCAGAGCTGCTCCAGATTTAGGGTTTAGGGTTGCGACATTCATTTCCAGAATACGTAGCTTCCAGTTGTTTGATTACAAGCACATTTTTGTGTATATTTTAGTGTTTATCTCCATCGAATTTGACAGACATTAAAAAAAGATTGGTTTTGATTTTTTTCACCTTTTATAGTGGTCTGTTTAACGGTAGGCAACATCGAAAAATGCGAAAATATTTTCAAGGAGACCTAGTATCTACGTGTATGTGTGTCTCTGTCTCTGTCTCACCTCATTTGTAACTTAATTTTGCATTTTAACCTTTAAAGTGCTGAGCACAATATTTACTTATTTTAGTTTCAAATTTTAACCAAACTAAACTGTCGAAAACCTATTCTCTCTTTTATGATCTGTGTGTGATGCTAGTGATAGGGTTTGAACAGCTGATTTGCACGACTTTAAATTTGAACTATATACTTTTATGGAAGGATATGTAAATATTGAAACTTCAGTTAAATTGTTTTGAAAATCAAACGGATGGCATGCACTAACTTACACAAAATAAAAGGTTACGTGCCCTTGGCATGCCACAGGTTCGTACAACACAGACCATTCTAACATGGATGATGAACGTTTCACAGTCTGTCATAAGCAGATTATGGTCCAGATATAATACACATTCGATACATATTCTGTTAACGATCGACAACGCCCGGGTTGGCGACGGGTGACAACTCTTGCACAGAATTGATCATGTCATAACAGCTAATCAGACTAGAGTTCAACTCCAAAAAGACACCGGTGAGTGCTAAATAGACTATAAATAGACTGCACAGAGTTCAGTTACATGTTGTGTCGTTTGTGTCATTTAATTCTCCAGGGTGACAATGCAATATATCACAGGGCTCTTACAGATTACCAACAAACAGCAGAATATCACCACATTACCATGGCCAATGCTGAGTCCGGACCTGTTCCCAATCGATCATATCTAAGACATGCTTGGACAGCGGTTACGTCAACGCCAGCAACGTCCTACCACTGTCCAGGAACTTGGTGCTGCATTGCAACATGAGTGGAATACCATTGACGATAATAACTTTTAGGGCGCCTCGTAAGCAGTATGTCGCGTGGTATCCGTGCCTGTCTGACAAACGTGTTTATTATGCGTTAATTACCTTGCTTTCATGTCTTGGCAACTTTACAGTTTGACCATAGATTTGATTTTGTTCTTAGTATGGGATATTTGTGCTTCACAAGCAGTACCAGAGGTGTGGAATAAATTGACAATTATTCATTTAATGTTTTGTTGTCGTTTTTGTCTTTGGGTTTGCAATTTCCAAAATCACCTACTTGTTTAATAGTATATAATGAATTGCAGCTTCTTTACTTGTTGAGCACAACATTTTCGGGCTGGTCCTTGCCCTTCGTCACGTGACGAACCCATAAAATGTTATGTTATAACAACACCAACTTCTAAAAGCCTTTAAAAAATCTCAGTAAACTTTGCAATTAGTTTGCTATATATAGTGTTTTGTTGTAACCTCGTTCGTTAGAAATGTGAACTACTGCAGTTACATTAAACCTACTTGATTTTAGTGTTGCAGTTGCCCGTATTCTGCCTGTAGTTATTGTACCAGAACTCAACAAACCAATGAAATTGCCAACAGACATAATCGTCTTGTCTGAAGTCTCTCCACAGTACCTGAAAATACATTTACACCATATGCCTTCAGGTTAAAACAGACAAATTAATTTGTATTTGGCATGACTTTAAAGAAGAGGGGAAAGGGCACTGCACTAGTGTGTACCCTTCTGGTGACATCACAACTTAGCTTTTGTAGTCTGTGTTATAAGAGAACTGATAAACGGTTAATTATTTTGAACAATGAGCTTAGACGGTTAAATAGGTTCAAATAATGTGCTGTTGAGAATTGTGACCTGATGAATATATTTCACAAGATTAGTCAATGATACTAGACTCCTTAGTGACGTCATTAAGGACTGTCTAAACTGGTTGTAGGATTGTGTACGTTTGTTATGATAGTCACAGATTGCTGTTTGGAGTCAACTGTTAGTGAAACGTCTTTACAAATCATATTTAAAACTCATCACAGTTAGAACTTATAACACTACCAATGGCATTGTCGACAAAAATACGTGTCTTTTCTAACGCCTCGTCATAATACCTGAAATTTCATTTAGCGTTTATAATCCATTCAAGCGTGAAAAATAGTTAACATTCACGATGTTCATATTCTTTATTCAATTACACACTAGTTTTACAAGTTTACCAGCAGCGAATTATACTTACAAACTCCCATAATGACGAAGTAAGTATTTCTTTACTCTCAAACTAGCCTCACATTTAGCATTACTTCCGAAAGCAATTATGTCATGAATGTTAAAATTAACTTTGTCTCCGACGGGTGCGTGAAATGACAATATACACAACTAATTAATCCTGTTCCTGGCTTCACTCACGCCCTTGTTAACCCTCACTGGTAATCCACTCATCCTGGTCTCTTGGTGTATGCTCTCATTGTTTGTATCTGTTAATCTCATGTATGATTCAATTTGTTATCTTTGTTAATTACTATGACTCAATTTATTGTAAACCACTATGTCCTACATATATACTGCTGTACAACAACCACACCCCAGCTTGAAAACGGTATAAGAATCTATACCAAAACGTCGCTACTGTGCAATATAGAAGTTGATTATCTATAAGGTTTGTCATATTCAACAAACTATTTGTTTTTGTTTATTCCGCACTATCAACATAATGCATTATAAATAAATAATGGAATAGTAAAGGTTGGAAACTACAAGAGTACATGTCAACCCAGATTCAAATCTAAATAAATAAAAAAAATTGCAACTTACATACATGAATATAATTTCATTAACAGAAAGAGAGCAGTAAGTAGATTTTAATTAAATAAAGGATTTGTTGTAATACACAAACTCAAGTTTAAGAGTTTTTTCAAATATACTCTCTCTAAAAAGAAACACATCATATTTTGAAGTGATATTTTATTTTAAACTAAATGCCGATTTTTTTACACCTCTTAACATTAGAATATACTAACATGTTATATAGATAGAAGACTTTGGTATATTTTAAAAACTAATCATGTAAACCTTTTGAGTCAAAACATCACATTGAAGAATTCAATGATAATTATGATATCGACATGTTTGTTTAGATATTTTGTCCTATTTTCGATACTGAAAAACAATGAAATAAAATTTGTAAAAAAAAACAAGTTAAAAATGGGTCTATATAATAGTGATTATGATGATAATGCATGCACATGCATAAAGAAGAGTGATAAAGTCGGGTTTTGGGTATGAAAGAATGTCTGTTTACCGTAACAAGAGACTCCATGCTGAAATTTGAATTGTTTCTCTTAAAAACACATTTCAACGACTTGAGGTTTAATTTGTAGATTAACTTGACTTGCAACTGTCTCAGGGAGAGTCGTCAAACAAGTAATTACTATTGTTTTCCCTCAGATACTAAAAATTGTGCCCGTTTCCGTCCTTGTATGAGGAAGCATAACGCAAAAACGTACCCATTGGAAGTTCACCATGCATGAAATGCACTTGAAAACAGTTGTAAACGGAAATATAAGACACCTACACTTATCATTTTATACCATACATTCACTACAATGCCAAGATTGACAGCAGAAGAGTGGGGAAGGTCCATTGGAATGCTGCAGACTGGGTCGACTGATAGGGATGTCACTTCTGCATTCTAAGGCTGCATCAGCAATTACAGAATACTGGCACAACTAGAGACCAACCCAGAAGCGGGAGGCCACTAGTTACAACCCCAAATGAAGACCACTACCTCCATCAACTCCAACTACGAAACAGGTTTCTGACAGCCACTGCGTCGGCTAGTACAGCTCTTAGAAGCCGAATAAGTCCCTAAAAGGGTGAAAAGAAGTCTTCAACAACATAGACTGAGGGCATACCGGCCAATGCAAGCAGTACAGCTGACACGCCAACATTGACAAAACAGGGTTGCTTGGGCCAGAAATTTCAGACGTTGGCAGAACCAAAATTGGCAGAGGGTGCTGTTTTCGGACGAGAATCGGTTTTAGATGCACAGAGCGGACGGGAGAAGACTGGTCTATCGTCGCCGGGGTGAACCGGAGGCACGTTGCTGCGTCCATGAAGTTATACCCTTTGGAGGAGGTAGCTTTATGGTCTGGAGCAAAATACACAGCGACACAAAACCCAACCTTGTTGTGATTGACGGCAACCTCACCACACAGAGGTACATCAAAGAGGTACAGCCAGAGGTACTCCCATTCCTCCAGCAGAATCCAAAACGCCCTTTCAACAAGACAATGCTCGACCTCATGTAGCCAGACAGTTTTTCAACGCCAACAACGTACAGATTTTACCAGATCGCTGGACATTAACCCTATTTGATACCTCTGGGAGTATATCGATCATCGGATCCGGTTACGTCAGCAGCAGCCACAACTTATTGCTGCTCTGATCGATGGGTGGAGGCAGATTCCAGCTGCTTTCATCCGACGTTTGACGTATTTTGGTGATGAGTTCAGTCATGTTGAAATGCCAACGGGGGTCATACCAGATACTAATCATAGAGTATATCATTAAAATCTTGCTTTTTTCAATGTATCTTTGTTTTTGTGTGAATGATCGTAAACTGAAAAATTGACACCACTTTTACTCACATGGGTTTTGCACAGTCATCAGTGACTTATACGAAAACATCATAAGTTACTCTTTTTACAAAATGAACAATCTGTATGACTTACACAAATTGGTTCTCTAACTTGAGAACGTTGGGAAAATATTTACATATGAAGAGGTGTAACATTTCTTTGGCACTCAGTTTATATTGACACAATGTATTAGTTTTTATAATCAATGAAATTCAACTTAAATTCGCAAAGGTAATTTCCGGATATTAATGGTTGGTTTGGGCTTGGAAAAGTAAGACAGTGAGTCACACACACAGAAGTCAGTAACTATTGTAACCACCTCGACGTTCAGTACTGGGCGACATCGTCTCGGCATCAAACAAATCAGTCTGTGAATCTGATATTGATAATTCGCAGTCCACTCTGCCTGTAGTGCATTGACGAATTGTAAAAGGGTCTGCAGCTGTGTGTTATGCTGTCATACACGCTGTCCAGAGGATTCCAAAGATTTAAGTCTGGTGATCTGGTGATCTGGTCGACCATGACAGCACCTTGATATTCTGATTCATTAAATAAACCGTGACATATATTATGTGTGGTTTGGCATCATCCTTTTGGAACAGCTCTTTCTGATGGTTGAGAATTGGAAGTAGGTGTGGACAAAGAATTTTAGCACAGTAGCGTTGCAGTCAGGTTGCCTTGAATCATTACCACACCTATTCTTCCAATGTAGGATATGGCTCCCCACATCGTCCCACTGCTGCTCCTAAATCGGTCACCCTGGGGAACGCAGGATCTGGCAAAACGTTCTGTATACTTGTATTCCTGCTGCTTCGTTCCAACATAAATCTCGATTTATTACTGAATCAGATTCAACGTAACTTAGCCATAGCTCAAGCCTGAACGTAGGTGCACCACTGATACGATGGGTTTTTTTTATGTAGCCAACGTAGCACACTACAGTCCTTGTGCTCTCAAACTCTCCCCTCGAAGCTCGTTACTGATGGTCTGTGTAGATAGTTCTCGTAATCCGGGTATGTGTCTTGCGGCACGGGTGGGTGTGGCTGAATAATAAGGTAGGTAAAGAACCCGGATGTACAGATCTTGGCCTTGAGTGGTCACTCACGGTCGTCCATTCTAGGTCTGATGCGTAGTTCTCCTGGTGATATTTACCCCAAAGACGAGCAATCATGCTGTGGTGTCGTTCATATGATGGGCAACTGCATGCTGAGTTCGCTCTGCTTTCAGAAGCCCTACAGTCATATTATCTAGACTAGTGCATATAAGTCTCGGCAGTTTAAATTCTTTAGAAACTCTCAAATAAAGTGAATAAATAGAAAACAGTGATCGATCTTGTGTATCTATCAGTAACACGATATGAGTCCAAAGTTCACATTCACATTTATTGTTTATGCATTATGTATTTTGTACCATTGCATTCATTAACTCAAATTCGTGCTGTTATATACAGGTATTTCATGATGGGTACCTTTTGGATGTGATGTTTTGGACAAAATCAGTAAAGGAACTATAAATAAATGAAAGGCGTTTGTGATATCCTCCCTTTACCAATATATTGATAGATCAAAATTCAACAGTCGTGATGTCTTTTGTGTTGCTTTGTTTTGTTTTTTTTGTGTGTATTTTTTGTTGTTGCAGAAAGTATGTACATAAATACTATTTAATATTGAAAAAAATAAACAAATATAGCTTGTTCTTGTGTATAAAACTGCAGCAGCATTACCCAAAACTAGCATAAACAAGAGAAACGCGATGATGGCATGGACCATCGTTTTTTTGCTGCCTATTTCAGTGCAATAAAATAAGGTCTTAGGCATGTGTCTGTCAAGAAAATTTACACCTTGTTTAATAAGAAATGCAAATCTGCATAATTGCAAGCTGTTTTTCCTGGAGGCGGGCTTGTCTCCCTTAATGTGTCATAAACTATCGACTTGAAGCAATTTATGATTCACAAGAAATACTTGTTTATTAAACTACAAGTATGTCTTATAATTGACAAGTATATTGACCAAATGTGAGCATATGTCTTTTTGACTGCCAAACAACTGTCATTTATCAAGTCATTTATTAAGGCTGATTCATACATATTGCCACTCCTGAGCATGGTCGGTAGACAGGGGATTGTTTCTCTGACGCTAGTTACAAAGAAAATAAAAGGATGCGTCCAGCCTTGTAACCATTAGGTTTTCGCTGCTTACAATATTTTTGTAAGCGATATTCAAAAAGAGAAGTATTCCAGTTAGCTTTTGTTGGTCTCTTTGGCAATAAGAAAGTGAAAATTGTTTGCTGAACTTAGTATTTGCAAAAAAGCTTGTTTATATTGTTTTGGTAGATCCACACTGGATTTGTCCTGACTGTGAGAATAATATTTGTAATGTTAATTGTAAATGCAATGAATACCCTGACGCGTTTCATGCTTATTTGCAGTCTATTAAGTGCATTAAGAAATTTCGCTCTGAGAAAGCCAGGAAAAGAACAAAACGTATTTTGGATGATTCTGAAAATGTCAGCAAGAAAAAAATACGTGTCATACATTATCCTACATTTTTCAACAATATTGACTTTGTCATCTCTACGGGTTTGACTAACATCCCTAAATACTGTCTCAAGAAAGGCGCCTCAATCCCAGGTTGATTTAGTGCTGGTGCTCATCATGATCAAACCTGAGTAGCCTAAGCCTATCCAGACGTAGATAACAAAACCTAGATAACGACATTTACTCATACCAACGTATCTGGGCCTGCACCTTTGGTACAGTCTTAGCCGTTGTACAAGATGCCTAAGACTTACCCCAACCGACAAGGTCGGCATGACAACACTCCGGCCAATACGCTATTCCTTTGGGTATATGGGTACTCAAGTTCCGAGCTTGGGAGCACCCAGACCATCAGCAGTTCATTTACTCAACTCGTTCAACTCCAGGAGCACTCTTACACCCAGCTATCTTCAGCCAATGCTTCCCTCCTCCCACCACCAGCCAGTATCCGGGTGCCGGAGGAGGATAAGTAGGATGAATCATTTCTCCTTTGTTAAGCCGAGGTCGTTGCAACTTTCTCCAAACTTTCACCCTCAATCTTCAGGTTCCCCTATCACCATTGTCAGACGTTAGGGAACTTTCTAATACCTAAGGCCAAGCATTCGCCAAAGTCTTTCTAAGAGTGTGACATTGCCTAGTCTGGCTACTAAGTTCAGGTACCCTATCAACGAGTCACCTTACGTGCTAGAGGCACCCGCTATCGACGAGGACTACTCCTCTTGCGCCAAACAGTCATCACATAGAGTGGACAATAAAACAAATATCATCTATTGATCATCCACAGTTGTCCAGGGGGCCACACAAACGTCGATGGTTGCGCAGCAAACCAAATAAGGCAATCATGAACAATACCAGCACTCTCCCATCATTGCTGCTGTCAACAGTATATATGCTACAGGGTTGGCTAAGGGAGGCTTTATCTGGCAATCCCACTTCAAATAGAAATAGGGTTGATCTACAATCTTCAGTGGACAGATATCCTGAACAGGACTTTACTACAGCTCCCCTGGTCAGGTAAAACATTCTCAAAATATTCTTGGGGAATATTCTCAACAAGTAGGTATACCTCAACACAGTCCTTGAAAGACGCTTTGCCAAAAGGATTATGACTTTCCTCTAGTATTTCAGGTAAATCTTTCTCTGGTAGATGCCCCGCACTTTTGAAGGTGCTACATCAGTAGCAAATCCATAGATGACGAGTTCGTGGCTCCAGCATTAAGTCTACAAAACAGTGACTACCCTTTGACCTCGTCCATGGACAACAAGGACCTGCCAGTCCCAGCGTTGACATTTGCACTACTCCGTAGGTGGCAGTTTGTTCACGTTCACGAGAAACTAGGTTCTCCTAGACGACTTCTATGCCTACAAGATCATCAGGCAGGAGTTCCGTCTGCCTATCCAGATACCCCCTCTACCAACACCTTATCTCCAGGAAGTAGTTCAACTATCTACACGGTTTGACGAGGCGATCATGTCTTTTGTTCAGAAAGAGGCAGTATGCAAGTTGCAGGATCAAGGGTTTTCTCGCGGCTTTTATTTCTGGATCCTCCTGGTGCCGAAAATAACTTCACACAAGAAATTATCATATGCAATGTAAAAGTCTTCAAGAAACCGATTTTGCACGTGCCTTCAACCTTCAGAATGTTGAGCCAACCAGTACAACATATTATAATGAGGCCATGAGATTATCTGGTATCAATAGACCTGCATGTACAAATACATCCTTTGGTCTAACAATTTATGTGGTTCATATGCGAAGTTTCTACAAGAGGTGTTCAGACGTATTTCCAACACAAGAAGTTCAGTCCCATTTAAACATCCTGATAACTTAGTTCATCTCCGAGTCACTGAGAAACTTTTGAAAGGGCACGACTCTAGGCACGTATAGCTTTGGCCTCAGTTGTATCTGGACCCTCAGGGGGCTCTAAGCTGTCGAGTTTATCAGAGCTGCAGGCTCTCATGTGCACCGATATGATCCAGGATGTGAGTAAGAGGTTTAGATCCCCCGGCTTGAAATTTAAACATGGTGCTTCAGCACCTGATAGGCAGGGCCTACTTATCGCTGGAGTGCGTGTGTCATGAGTTGCATAAGACTATCCTTCTTGTAGCTTAGAACCTTGCTCCTGATATTGGTTAGGTAAGATTTGACTTGACTGCAAATGGTTCTGTCCAATTGGGATTAAGGTACGATTTCACTGCAAAGAATTAGTTACCCGGCCAAAAAATGAGATGGTTCTACATACCAGCTCTTCTGTAAATTTTGGGTGAGCATGATGGCGAGGATTTCTCTTTGTTTGAAGTAAGGGCTTTATGAATTTATCTTGACAGCACCAGTACTAGGCGCATTTTTGTTTAAATATACCTTTTATTTTCCCTCTTAGAAACAGCAGAATCAGAGGTGTCTCGTACTACAGGTAAACAATGGTTGCATGCTACTATACTTGGGGCTTATGTAGCTACGAAGCCACCGCCTCCAACTGCTTCTAACCTGCACGAGGGTCATGCTATTGCATCTACTGTGGTCCTGCATCACAACTGCTTGTTAGCATCTGTTATGCAGGGTTAATTTTGGAAATCCACATCCGTATTCGCTTGCCACTACCTTGGAGACATGTTGACTGTAGGAGTGTAAGGGATTTAGCAATTCGTTCCACTAGTGGTTGCTAAGAGAAACATAGCTGTCTGCGTCTAGCCTCAAGCTCGCGTTAAACCCTGTGTAGGAGGCTCAGATGACTCACCTCAGGCTCAAGCGACTCCCTAGGCTCACATGACTGAATGCAGTTTTGAGCAATGTCAGGCCTTAACTAACCCTCCTCAGGCCCACATTTAACTCCTCCTACTTTATGTGATGTCTATCAGTGTCAGGCCAATATTATTCACTTTATTTAGGCCGATAATACTCCTGTCAAAGTGCCCTGTATGGCTAACAATCGTGCTAAAAGCATCGTCAAATAATTACTGAGCCTCCTACAAAATGAACATTTATTTGGAAGGATGTCCTTAAGAATACAAGTGGTATTTCTAAATCTCCAGATTCATTTTCGACCATCTTTGGCAAGCAACACGAACCGACGTTCATCAGACCTCAGATTCCCTCTCCTCCTCGCTTGACACCACATCAGGCGCCGTCTTTTGTTGTCCTTTGTCAACAGTGGACGCTTGAGAACTCTCCATGGAGCAAGTCTAGCAGTTTAACCGATTATTTACAGTATGTGAACTCACACGGCTCTTAGGCGGCAATTGATGCTTCAGGGCCGTGCTTAAATCAAATGGCAAGAGTCTTACTGGTCTTATAGGTGTCCTGTATTCTCGATGTGATGTCACAGAAGGACGTCCTGAACGTGGAAGATCCTACATTTGATTAGTCTGGGAATGTGTCTGATTAGTACAATACCTTGTTTGTGTGTGTTCAACTGCAACAACACCTAATGTGAAAAACTACCATGAACGATACCAGAGTTATGATGGTGTGAGGCACTGACCACAGTCAGTTTTTGTCTTAAGCTGTGACGCAAACATTAGACTCTGTCCCGCGAGAACGTAAACTATTTTTTGACACAGGTTCTCACACCGAGTCTACATACTTTAAATAAACATTTGTACCTCCTACGTGAAAGGTCATTGTGGCCAGCCACATGAACCGCATGTTTGAACTACCCATCACCATATTACGTTACAATTTATTTTGCAGACTAAACCTTTAATATGCTGAAAAACTGCTGGTTCAGTGCCCTTCGTTTCATTCTGGACATGGTAACTAACTAACTGTGTACTTATACTGCCATGTTGTCAATGTTTGAACCGCATGATATTATAATAGAAACCGCAATTTGACTTGACTATTACGAATAGTATTTCCTCCGAACTAAGGGACCAACACTTAAATTCCCCTAGTCCTAGTAGTACTTTACCGGTAAAAATCCGGCAAATAGCTGAGAAAAAACCCATTAAAACTACTTTATATTTTCAATGTTTTTCTTGGAAAGGTCACAGTTATAAACGATTAAATGTCGAAGTTCATTTCACCTTGAACATACCAGCCTAGTGGAGGCGTTTGTCAATGTATTCACATTAAAATAACAGAAACTAAACTATGTGTATCATTACAATACTGAACATATTTGACTTAAATTTAGCT
>JAULCD010025320.1:0-12661 GCA_032361085.1 Calliostoma canaliculatum | reverse complement strand
GGGGTATTTAAAAGTGGTAGTATGGCTATGGGTTCGGGTGGGGTGTGGCACAAAGTGGCAACAAAATCCCATAATGTATACTACTCTCTTTGTGTGCACACAAACATTCAGCTTTGTATCTCTTTGTATGCACACTAACACTCAACATTGTATGTTTGTGTATTCCTTTATATTAAATTTTACTGTATCCCTGGACCAGTAAGTTTGGTTTTAAATACATTTGTCTATAATTATTGTTAGCATCAAGCTGTGTTACTTTCTTAATGTTTTAATCTTTCATTTAATCAATCATGACTGTTTAAATTCAAATAAAAGGCGGACATCAGAAGATATTTTTTTGGTTTTTTTTAGTCATCAATACATTAACTCTAAGACTGCTGAATTGATTTTTGTAGGAATTAAACCTCTTAACTGCCTTTTGTCGTTAAAACTTGTGATAATTCATTAAAAAGAACTGTTCTCAGAGGTTTGTTTATACAAATTACATGATAGGTTTTCGACCATCTTTTCAGATTGGAATATTGAATTTTAAATCGCACTTTATTAAATTTTACAATACATAGAAGTGTGTAATGATATATGACAAAACCAAACTGGATGCAAGAGGCAACCTACTTTGTGGCCAAGATTGATATTGCTTTTGAGGTTAAACCAGTGCAATTTCAAATGAGATATTTAAATATTTTTATTTTATTTCTTTAAAGTATATTACACAGAGGAACACTGAATTATTTCAGCATTCAAGAACACTGACGTGCGTACAATAAAGTAAGATTTCTAATTCTATTCAGCCGGATTATGGGAACAGATACAAAGTGTCATATTTTGGTAGATGACATTATAAATATAGGTATATCTCACAACTTCTCGACTTATTAACATTTTTAAAAACTCTAGTAATATTTTCAGTGTAAAATCATCAAACAGATGCAAACAATAATTGCTTAGAATTATCTCACCATTTGTGCACAAAAGCCCCACATCTCTCCTGGAGTAACAGTTATGCACTCCCGAGCCTCGATGACTGCAGTTAGCAATACTCATTTCTTCACCATTGCAGCCTAGATCATCAAGCCAAATCGTATCATTGCCCGGATCGGCACGATAGTGCAGGTTGTAAAGCCTAGGATTTTAGAAGGTTTGTTTACAGTCAAAGAACTCTTACATTAAAAACTGATTATCACAAAATTTACAAAAAAATACAAAACAAATAACAACCGAATTAATTTAAAATAAGTATAAAATAACAACAGCAAAAATTCAATACACAACAAAAAAATATACAAACCAAAATACCTGGTTGTTTAACAACAGCCTAATTGCCCGATAAAATAAAAAACATAAATGATCATAAATCGTCAAAATATCCATCCTCGACAATACAAAGTATACAGCCGCGTAACACTCCAGAACAAACCTCGGATATGTCCTAGAATGTAATAAATATTGGTGTAAATTATCCTTTTTAAAGTCTCTCTCTCTCCCCCTCTCTCCCTCTCCCTCTCCTTCTCTCTCCCCCTCTCTCTCTCTCCAAATATATAAGTGAAAGTCTCACGTGTTAAATCCCAGTTCTCTACATGCCACTTGTGCATCGTTCTGGTCGAAGCGGTCATCACACACAGTTCCCCAGATGCCGGCGAACTGTACTTCGAGACGCCCCCTATCGGGCCCGGGTACCAGGCGCAGAGGCGGGCTTACTGAAAGGCCAAAACTTTTAAAATGCCCAGTTTCAAATAAGAAACTAATGCGATGCTTGTAGGTTTTTTAACTCATTAATATAACACTGGTCATGCGTGAGGACTCAGTGCCCCGTTCACAAAGGTATCGCAAGCTAAGGTCTTTATTACTTTGTGACTGTTATACATGTACTTCTATTGAACCAAACACTCAATTGGAGCTAGGGACAGAGCAATATCTTGTTCCAAAAACCTCTCATAAAGCTAACATGTCTTAACTTTCATCTTAGTGCTCTCGTTACAATAGTACTAAGATGAACGTTAGGACATATCAACCTTACAATAGCTTTGTGGAACAGGGGACCAGAACATTGTTGTAATATGTGCAGCTTCTAAACAGAAAGAAATAATTTTTTTGTGAAAATTTCATTATTACTCTCACCAAAATTAAAGACTAAGTTAATTAGAATATAAATACGAAACGTCAACACTAGACAAATATGTAATTCAATTTTTTGCTAAGAAAGATTCCACTGACGATAATGCAGATATAAAACTTGCATGTTGGAAGCATTAACATTCAGTGGCCACATCTGGAATTTGCGAGAGGTAAGCATATCCAGGTCTACCGTTGGCACCCGCCACAGACATACAAACACTCAACTTTGTATCTCTTTGTATACACACAAACACTCATCTTTGTATCTCTTGGTATACGCACAAACACTCAGCTTTGTATATCATTGTATCAATTCAGATTTAATAAGACTGTATCCCTAGACGAGTAGGTTTGATTTTAAAATACAATTGTCAAATATTATTGATAGTATCAATGCTATGGTACTTTCTAAATTATATAATCTTTATTTTTGTTAAAAGCATGAATGTTTAAATCTTAAATATATGGCTGACATCAGAAGAAACATTAATTTTTTTATTAAAAATTCTGTTTTTAAAAGTCAATTATCATACGTACTAAATGCTATTATTTATTGCTTGCGATAACCTACGAATCATGTATTATGGAAATAAAAATATGATACCTGCTTCACCGACTCTTGACTAATCTGTCCTTGGATGACAACACGTCACTGTTTATTATGAGCCCGAGCACACAATGGTGCGCCCACGGATACTGAAATCACCAACCGAAGCATTCATAAAGAAAAGAGGGGAAAGGCCGGGTTGGGTTCCCGTACGTATGATAATTGACTTTTACAAAATAATTTTTAATAACAAAAATATTAATGTTTTAGTCAATTATCATACGTACTAAATGCTATTATTTGTGAAAACACAAAAAGATGGTCGGTAGGGCTCAAGAATGCGAGAGTTGGTCATAGCATAGGCAGAACCAATCAGCAAACAGATTACAGCGACATCATAAGCTCGCACCAAATACTGCCCAATCATAAGACAAGACAGCATAAAGGTCGAAGCAGGTTTATGCAAATGATTACTGTAACATACGCCCAAAGTGTGAACTGATCACGTTAGCAATTGTTGAAAAACCAAAGTACCAGCCAGTACTAGACAGCCAAGCTGTCGACGACGAGACACGCCGTAACAGTAATCAAATCAAGTACACCCATCTAGTGGCCGTCGTGACGACAGGCGAGCGAGAGGGGGGCACGGGTTATAAGTGCGAGATCTCAATACGACGATAGAGCATTGGTGTAACCAAGATATCGAAGCAGAAATAAAATTCACTCAATTTTAATTAATCTCCAGTAATTAAAAAGAGGAAACACTTAACAGAAATAAAACACGAGACGGTAAACGTTTAATGATTTATTCTGTATAACCAATCCAAGGCATTATAATGACAAGAGCGTTTCGTACATGTACAATCAGTATATGTTTAACGCGGACAAGAAATCATATCTCAAACCAAGGTGAGCATCACCATGGGCCCGATTATCAAAACTTGATACGTCCGATATCTATCGCGTGAATCTCTGATACCCGAGCCGCAGTAGCAAGGGAAAGGAGAAACACAGTCTTGAAAGTTAGAGACTCAAACGAGACCATTTTCAACGGTTCGTAGGTAGACGATGTCAGGTGCTCAAGAATGAGGTTTAAATCCCAAGCCAGTGGTCAAAACCGCGACATTGGTTTTCGACTTTGAATGAACTAAGTAGTTTCACCAGCTCGGGAATGCGTGTAAGACGTCCCACACTCGAGGGTCCGGGATTGGAGACACGAAAGTCGGAAGTCGATGGTTGAGGTGAGTCGCAAATAGATAGACTTCCCGAACCCACAGACGATCGGTCACGAACGTGAACGCTCGATCGGACAGGTACCACCCGTCAGTGACGGACGAGTGGGACGAGACAGGGAGTCGGCAATGACGTTCGACGCTCCCGGAATGTGTCGAGCTCGAACAGCCAGGTGAAGACCGTCGACGAGAGCGAAGAATTAGGAATGTTCTGAGCAGTAGGGATTTTTAACGTGTCGACCCCTGTTTTTTGTGATGAAATGGATTACTGTCGAGGTGTCAGACAAGAACATCAACCAGAGTTGACGTAGTAGGTTCGACCAATGGCGGATCGCCCGAATCACGGCCTCGAACTCGAGGACGTTGATGTGGAGACGACTCTCGAGTACAGACCACCGGCCCGTGGCCTGTAAGTCGTGGAAGTGTGCCCCGCACTCTATCGTCGACTCGTTGTAGGGTCGAAGGATCACCATTCAAAGCCAAAGTGAAACTGTCGTTCGAGATATTACCGATCGACAGGCATTTGATAATGAAATGAACAGCCGTCGATGTAGATCAAGGCGCTCTTCCGAGTATTAGATATAAAAACCCAACGCTCGGACAGGACAACATGATAAATCTGTAATGTCCTGTCGCCCAGAGTAGCAGATAGAAAAAAGGAGATATGAAACAACCGGTCGGGTTGAATTGATGGTGAGAAAAACCATCTCAGCCCCAAGCGAACATCTCCTTGAGCCCGATTATTAAATGTAACGCGCATGATATGGATCGTGTATCTCCGATACTCGCGCTACCGAAGCAAGGGAGAGGAGAAAAAACAGGTTAGAATTTCCAAGCTGCAACCTCGAGGGTCCGATTATCAAATATAAAACGCACGATATGAATCGTGTGAAACTCCGATAGTCGTGCTGCCGAAGTAAGGGAGAGGAGAAAAACACAGGTTGGAATGTACAAGCAGCAACGACACCGTCTCGAACAGTGAGTGAGTGTGCGAGTGGGGAAAAGAGGAACGCCGTATATAACAACAGGGAAACATCTAGTGTGGCTCTGTGAAACCTGCGAGTCTCGGCTAGTACTGACGAACCAAGAGTGAAACTAGGTACATAAGCGCTAGTCGTCAGGCACTCAAGTACTATGTTCAGGTCGCAAACTCGCGGTGTAAATCGCCGACAGTGGACGACGACACTGAAGAAACGAACTAGTTGTAACAGTACAGGAACGCTGTTGATATGTTCCCCGACTGATAAGAAACTACACTACTTATCGCATTGAGATAGGTACTCAGCTGGAACTCTAGAGAGCCAGGATGATCGAGGACAGATCGAAAAAATCTGGAACCTGCAAAGAAGTCGCAAGTGAAGGCGTGAAAAAACCTGCGATATAGCGTTAGTGGGAAAAATCGACCACTTAGCGGTATATAGCACCCACGTCTACCTTCGGGGAGTGAGTTTTTGCTACAGCCGTAACCGCAGGAAAAATCCGAAGTAGTTTTAACAGTACCGAACGTTGGTGAGACGGCCCCCGACTGATCAGAAACTACAATACCTATCGCAGTGAGATATGTACTCAGAGATGAACCCGAGATACGCCTAGACGATCGAGGATGAATCGGTCACCCCTCCATAGATCACATATGAAAGTATGAAGCCCAGCGACGTGGCGTAAGTGGGAAAAACTCGACCACTTCGGTACATAACGCCCAAGGCGACTGTGGAGTGAGGGCTATGGCCACAGAATTTTTTTTATCCTTATTGTAGTGAAGAGGCTTTGAGCAACCTAGGTGTTAAGCCGAAAGTCGCTTTTACCAAGGTGGGGTTCCATGCTGTGAGGAAACACAGTTAAACCAGCCATATTGGAAGTTCGAGGGGTTCGAACCTAGCGAGATCGAGAAGAACTGGGAATCAGACTATCTAAGCCTAGCAGGGTGCGACCAAAACAGTGACAGCTGTGTGGTATGGAAAAAAAACCTTACGTGTACAAGAGGTACACGAATACTGTCGGGGAGAAACATATGCGTCTAGATGCAACTAGCGCGAGAGCATCGAGCCCCCCCACGTTCGAGGGTCCGGGAGCAGAGATTCAGCAGGAGTTACAAATTCAAAATTCTCTTATCGAGGAATGGAGGATTGTGATCTTGTGAGACGTAAGTAACTTTAGAATATAATTATATACTCAAATAACGTTGAAAATCAATCTCAACGTCTACAAGTAAAATATTCGCGTGCGCTCGCACCGCGAATTGATAAACAGTGACGTGTATACAAGGACAGATAAGTCAAGAGGTGGTCAAGCAGGTAGCATTTTTATTTCCATAATACATGATTCATAGGTTATCGCAAGCGATAAATAATAGCATTTAGTACGTATGATAATTGACTAAAACATGCAATTACTCACTTGTTTTACACATTTGTATGAACTTTTTCCTGACCGTTACTTTCACCGAAAAGTCCTGACTGTTACCAAAAATCAATGTTTTTAATATAACCTATTTTTAAATACACCAAGTTTGTCTTTAAAAACACAAAATGTAAGCACTATTTTTTATCACATTTAATAAACAGACATTCATATTTTGATTATAACTCGATTTATTATTAAAAAACCTTGACTCTTACTGCAAACTAATTTATTTGACCAATTAAATTTTTGGGGGGTATTTTTGAAGAAAAGAGTGCCGATTTGCAAATATAATATAAGGACAAATGATTTTATTATAAAAGAGTGGGAGTAATTTTACCAAATTGTAACAATTTTATCTTGACCGTTACTGTTTTGATCCTGACTGTTACCTAATATCAGTTTGTTCCCTTTTATCAAAGTTTGAGCTATCTCAATTGGAAACTTTTTGTCTGAATAGTTCTAATTGTAAAACTTCCATGTTTTAAATTTAGATCTTTATGAACTCAACAGAAGAATTATTCATTTATTTTACATATTTACATCGACATTGTCCTGACAGTTACTATTTCTGTCCTGATTGTTACCTAAAATCATTGTTTTCACCATGACTTAACATAAAATCTGTTTTTTGAACAAATAAAAACATGTGCATACTATTTATCATTACACATAATCGATAGATACTTGTATTTTGATTAAAAACTAGGGGATTTAACTGTTTACTCCAAAACTTGTCCATTTTGTCCTGATCATTACGACTATATGTTATATTTAGGATCACACTATCTGAAAAAGTGAATATTCTATCACTTTGCGTGGTTAAGTCTCGTGCGGGATTCGAACCCACACCCTCAGAGTCAGGCACCAAATCGCCAGCACTGAGCATCCCAATGCCTTAACTATTCGGCTAGGGGCTCAACCACGCAAAGTGATAGAATAGTTACTTTTTCTGATAGTGTGATCCTAAATATATAGTATGGTTTGTCACTATCTAAATGGCATAAAAATTCACTGATCATTACAGTTTTTGTCCAGACCGTAACTGAAATTTGTTTTTGTATTTTTAAAGAAAAAAGTGCCGATAAATAAAATAAAGACAAATGATTTTATTATAAAACAGTGTGATTAAGTAATTTTACCACATTGCAACAATTTTATCCTGACCGTTACTATTTTGATCCTGACCATTATCTGATATCAGTTTGTTCCCTTTTATCAAAGTTTGAACTATCCTAATTAGAAACTTTTTGTCTGAATATTTCTAATTGTAATCATATGTTTTCTTCTTGTAAACATTCTGTTTACACAGTCTGCAAATTGTTGCTGAATAGGAAGAAGAAGAAGAAGAAGAAGAAGAAGAAAAAAATTATTTTATTATAGTGTCACACTTTGCTTTTACAACACACATGAACATATTATAATAACAGATAAAATAAGCAAAGTCCAGCCTCATAAGGCTTATGAGACACAAATGTACATTGATAAATAACATTATATATACATATAAAACAGTTACAAATTTTGTAGTAAGAACTACAGCTGTATAAAATATCTGTATAAAACTATTAATTAAAAAAAAAAAAAAAAAAAAAATTAAAAATAGGTTGAAATGTTTTTAAATTGTCAACATCAATGCTTGATTTAAAATTAATATTGTAAGTAAAATATTAGGCAATAATGATGGTCGCTGGTATATGCTTTTATTCCTCCATAGGAAAGTACATGTAGTAAATAATGCAGAGTTTATACATAAAAATTGATGAGGTTGATTTACAGATATTTTAAAATTAATAGATTAACAAGTGGATTGTCATCTCTCTCTCTATCTATCTATCTATCTATCTATCTATCTATCTATCTCTCTAATAGTCGTTTACTTATTAAAATTGTATCATTACTTTATGTCAAAAATCTTAACAATAACCTAAGGTAATGTAACCTTTGTTTGAATTTCATCAGACAATGATAACGCGTTTTATGTTAGCACGAACTGTGTTTAGTTTTTAACGTTGTGTAAAACTGCTCTGTCACGGATTTAACGCGCGCGTGAAAGGGAGATGATGCAACACAGACACAAAAAACTCGGTTTCAAGCATGATACGATCGAGAATATTTAATGTGAAATATCTTCACCTAAGATCACTCAATGGAAAGTTACACAAGGAAGCCGAGGAGAAAATGAATATGTAAATAAATAAGTATAAAATGTGCGAGACGCGACGCGGGGGCCACATAAGACCGCATTCCTCAACGGCCGGATACACCATGACAACTTCAAACTTAACAGACAAGAACAGTTTATTACTTTTTATTTTAAAGATTTAAAAAAATTTCTTGTGAACATTTTCCTTGTAAATAAAGTACCAACGTATTAAAACGTATATTGGACTGTCCTCAAGAAAACTGGGTGTCATGAGTTCACGGGATTGTCCTTTGTCTTTATAACGGGGAAGTCCTCGATGTAAGGACGAGAGAGAGAAAAAAGCGGTCGCGCGAACTGAGACACCCCAGTTTCCCGCCCTTACGGGGGTAACGTCTGCGTGTGTGAGGCACTGGGTCAATGCCTCGAGGGACATTCTTTCACAACTTGGAGGGGGATGCTAGGCGGGGAGGAGGGTTAGGTGTAGAATCTGCGGAGCGAGCCATGACCGGTTTAAAAAAAATATCGTCTTTTATCTGAACGAAGTGATGTGGAAATAGTTGGCGTGAGTTCGCGTGATTCAGTCACTCGACTTTTTTTTATTTATGCTCTACGTTTTGGTTTACGTTTGGAGGAAACAGGAACCGGTACAACCAGAAAGAATGCAGTGAGTGAAGAGTACCAGACCATCCTCTACACACGACTGCCTTCAACAAAAGCCTCATAATGTTATGAGCTCGTAGACACACGGTATACACATGAGCACACGGTTTACAAATACCAAAATCGTTGTAAACTCTGCACTTTGTAAAGAAAAACAAAACAAGTTTTTCTTTGCAAAATGCAGAGTTTACAACGATTTTGGTATTTGTTAACTGAGGTTCCATGACAAATGCTCACAAGACAAATGCTCACAACCTTAATAAAAAAAAAGACATATGCTCACAATGTAACGGTTGTCAAAGTTTTGTTTTATTTAAAATTTTAATACAACCTTGTGACAATTTTTTAACTTACACACGAGACAGAGTTGATATATTATTTATGTGTATTATATTTATGTGTGATATGTCCATATTAATAAAGAATAAGAAAATATTTTATAATATTGTGAGCATTATGTCTATTCTTTCATTAAGGTTGTGAGCATTTGTCTTGTGAGCATATGTCTGCGCACCGTTAACTAAATGGCCCCAACTGAACCCACTGGATCACTGGTTTAAGTTGTGGTGTTACAAATGTTTCGTGAAACGACGCCCCGGTGATTAATGTGTGAAGCGTTTAGTCGCAGGAATTTTAAATTTTAACGTTATCATCTTTAACTCTTAGAGGGCCAAGCTGAAATTGTTTCCGTTTCATTGTCAAAATTCTAATCTAAAAAGGCTGCTTAACAGAATTTCTAAGATTACGAAGCAGTACGCCATGTGTGTTGATTCAACTAGATGGAGGAGTGGTCAAAACAGGATTTGAGATAAACTTCAGTTGGAACCGGGATTGAAACTTAAAACTACTACTAACTAAATTATCAGATATTAACCCTTTGTGTGCTGGGTAATACATTTACACATTTAGTATTTCCTATTCCAGGCTAAATAGGCTGTTGAAAATCTATCCTGTAGGAGTTATTTTCAAACAAATATTATTTAGGTTTTCAACAGCACAAGGTAGTCACAGTTGCATGTTCTACTAAAATAAATTTGGGACTTTAGGGGTTAAGTACGCAAGTCTGTGACTCAACATTCTTCAAGATTTAAAAAAGCTTTCAATGAAAATAACGCTTATTAACTTGATATTCATAAACTATGGTCGATTAAGTCGGTCATGGTTGTGATTATAGTTTGAATTTTAAAATCATAATGACAACTGAAATGTTACCACTTTGTCTGAATTTTTGTTTAGGTTTCTCGTTTCCTGGGAAACCCGATGTCGCAACTCGCAAATTATTATACAGGATGAATGTTGTCAAGAAAACCCGCGTGTTTCAATCCAAACTAATCGTTACATTTCCCCACTTATTTTTTTATCATTAAAATACGAATACTAAATACAACTAAAGTACTTTCACAAATCAATCAATGGAAAGCACCGTTTATGAATTAATTTTACAGTCTTTATCCTTCAACACGTTTTGCCATTTACTATGTTCTTTTGTTGATAATCAAATGGGTTTGTGTACAAACAAACACAGCTTCAGATGGGGATTGGTCCCTAGGGCTGACCCACGTGCACTTTAGAACTGGGTATTTTCCACAACGCTGTCATTCCCACGCTGCTATTGTCGTGGCGTTGTTTACCGATTGTCGTTTCTATGTATAATTGCAACCGCCGCTCCACCCGTTTCACTCCCCCAGCAACCCGGATTTACCAGCGCAGCAGGTTTGAATCTGATTGGCTGGCGATAAAGAATAAAACTTCCCTGAATGAACGCCGTATATGGGACAGTTCCGAGAATTAACGAGGAAATATGAACTTTAAATCGGTGTTGCATAACGAGTGTATTTCCTTGTTTATTTGATACTGACAGGCGGAAGAAAATGTGATATGTGTATTGTTTATTTCTGACGGGACTTCGAGCCGTTTTCATGAAATATTTCATTTGTAAACGCTCTTGACAGCTGAAATACACAACGACGTATCATCGATATATTTAATTTTTTTAACGTCTTTTTACTGGATTTTTTAAAATATTGTCTAGGGAAGATGTCATGGTTGATTTTAACTTAATGTCCAATTCATACCAGTGCTAACCTACTTTTCATAGCTACTTTATTCGACGAAATATTTATTAAAAAAATATTAAAAACAAAACAAAAACAAAAAAACAAAAAACATTTATAGATAATAACAGTTCTATTATTCTTCTTCTTTTTTTAAACAAAACAAAACATGGACTTTTAAAATGAATTTCTTATTTTTATGACCCAGCAAAACTTATCTCAATTGCATTCGTGACTCTTGACTCTTTTCCTCTGCCACTCATAGCTAATCAGTTAACTGCAGCCCTGTAAAGCGGCCCATACACGATCAATTATACTGCGCAATTATACCTAATTGACAATTAAATTGACCGTGTATGGGCGATATTGACGACTTGCACAATTGTATTGAGTGAGTCAAACTCTGCTTGATATTTTATTGCACAAATCTATTTGATTGCACAATTAATTGACCGTGTGTGGTGACCGTCAATTAAACTGTGCAATAACATATATTTTTTTTCCAGATTTCGTAAATGAAGCCTGGTTTGCGCAATTAAATTGTCAATTATATTGACCGTGTGTGGGTAGCAAAAATTGGTTTGCGCAATTAAATTGTCAGTTATATTGAGCCGTGTGTGGGCAGCCAAAAATTTTCAATTATATTGTGCAAACAGACTTGCGCAATATAATTGATCGTGTATGAGCCGCTTTAGTCTTTATTAACTAATAGGCCTTTATTACATATAAAGAATCTCACCCAAATGTCTTCTAATATAAAAAAATGTCAACACAGGTTATTAAGAGTTAAAAACTTAAAGGCACGTTTTAACCTTTTTATTAACAAATGTTGATATATTTGGTTTCAGGAGACAAAGTGCGATATCCTTTGTCATTCAAAACCATTCCATGACTGAAAACAATCTTTTGTAAACATTTTACTGGTTTTAACTCTGTGCTATCATGAACCGTCAAGCGATATCCCGTGGGAGACAGATCATAAAAGCATCATCTAAACAGATTTATTTGTTTTGCTGATAACCAGAGAAAACATATAAATAATTAACTCGACTATCAATATTTGTATCCCATGGATATAACCTAAATCTGTGATAAAAGTGCAAATGAAAGTATTATCCTTCAAACTCATGTGGTGGCATGGTTATTGCATAGGGTGATTGCGTGCGCGCGTGTTCAACCACGCCTTCACAGGACTTCTGCAAGTATTTGCATACAAGTATCTGATACCATTCAATAATAGCATGTTTCCGTTTTTGATTTCTGTTTACAAACACACTACTTTTTATATTAATACCACTTTATGAAACGGGGCTTTATGTGTTTAGGCCAATTTTTTATATTTTTTTATAGTTCCGATTACCCGACCTTGCCTACAACATAGGTGCCGACCCTAACCTTTTTATTATCATAATGACCAACAAAATAACATAATCTACTGCAACTGAAAACTATTTTATCTTATTAACCCTTGAAGTGCTGAGCACAACATTTGGTCATTTTAGTGTTC
>JAULCD010025210.1:0-12664 GCA_032361085.1 Calliostoma canaliculatum | reverse complement strand
ATGAGAATGAACAAATCTGGTCAGCTTTTATACCCTAATTCCAAACGGTTAACTTTGTGCACGATTTCCATGTTTTTGTGTGAAAATTTACTTTTCTTGCCAAACACGACATGCACGTGCATTTGCTCAGGGGGAATAGACCGGCTGTGTTTGAGAGATGTATTTTAACCGTTTTCAAGCAGGTTGACAATAATTTGAAAATTTTACTGAAAGTTTTATTTTGGTGGCGTTTCTTTTGGACGCTAGTTTAGTTGCGTTAAGATGCTCAATTGAAACTCCACATCCAGATATAGCACACCATACAAAAACTAGTTAAAGAAAAAAGCTAGTAAACACAACTCTATCCATGTTCTACATTTCTACTGCCTTAAATGACAGAAAAATATCCGAGGAAGAGTTTCAATTAATGATTGCAGAGGTTGTGAAAGACAACAAAATGAAGGAAGAATTTAGAACTAAGGCTAGTAAAAGCTCTTCTATTAGCACCGATGAAACAAAAGAACTTATAGAACTAGGCAGACGAGAAGCCCAAACATGTGACCTCTATTTACATACATATTTATGATATCAGGTTCCTAACTTGAATATGGTGGTGTGGTAGATCATGTTACTTTAACCTGAATACGCTCATATAACAAAGTTCATTTTGAGTTACATAGTGTTATGTGTACATTGGGGTACTGATTTAGTTTTTTAGAGTAAAATACCTCTTATATCTGGAGTTGTTTAGAACCCCATTGTCTATACTACTTAATTTTTTAACTTCAAACAGTACAAAACTATGCTGTCAGTCTTGTGAAAAGGACCAGAAAATCGGAACACACCACGCCGACTTTCAAAGAACTTCACTGGCTTAAAGTCGAGGACAGAATAAAGTTCAAAGTGCTAACTCTAACCTTCCAAGCGCTCCACTCCCAAGCACCTACATACCCAACTGAACTTGTCCAGGAATACAAGTCTACAAAAGCTCTGCGATCTGAAAGTCAGCATTTCAAAAGCGTTTCTGAGCATTTATGTCAAACTAGAAATAAGCGCTCTACAAATGTTTTATTATTATATTATTATTACTTAAATCTTCCAGCTGTCTCAGCTTCCTTTATAAGGTATAGTGTTATGTCTTTATTTTTATTCAAAATTGTATCTAGATCTATGCAGTAGGTGATCATCTGTTGTTCGGAGGTCTAGCCACATAGCATACTAGGTAAGAAACTCCCAAACGTCAACATTATTTAGGCTAAGGATTCCCTTACTATAGCCATTTCAGGAATGATAGATAACCTTAGTTTTGAAGATACAATATAATTGAAAATGTTGTAAACATATATTAAGACACAATATTATATACACAAAGAAAAAATATTCCAACACCCAGATAATTATGTACTTAGTGAGAAATGAAAAACACACAATGGTAAAATGTGATAACATGTTTTATCTTTTTGAGACATGAGATGCTGAAGGGAGAATTTCGTCATAAATGTTTCCCGAGAAAGTGTTCTTTGAGGTCACAAAAAGACCAATCACCAACAAAATATCAGTAGACTGTACCCACTTTGAGCCCGGATGACAGCGTCAACCCATCTCCACATGCCTCCAGTGAGCCTTCGAATTATTTTTAAAGACAGCTGCTGCCACTCACAATGCAGTGCTGCCCCTAAACCAGCAAGATTCTGTGAACAAGGTTCTGTTTTGGGGGTTAGTCGTCTAATAATGTCCTTATACTCCTTCACAGCATACGAGTAAGTGAGTAAGTTATTGTTTTACGCCGTTTGGGCGATATTACAGCCATTAACGTCGAGTCACAGCATGGGAACGGTGAGGCCGAGTGTTGTCATTCATGAATAAAGGATGAGTTGCATGATTGTTAAAATGAGGTACAAGGATGGTGTCAAAGTTGTCCTAGATGTAGCGATCACTATTGCGAATCCTAGGAAACCGTGACAGCATCCAGCTTACAGTGATAGGAAAAACCGTAACTCAAAAGTTGCTGTCACTTTAGAAAGCATGATCTGTGGACATTCTAAATTTCTCAGGCGCAGAAACAAGCATATCACAAACAAATCATGCCAAGGTTAACAGCTGCATAACGTCAAAAAGCCATTGGAATGATCCAA
This sequence comes from Calliostoma canaliculatum, assembly GCA_032361085.1. Classification (NCBI taxonomy): domain Eukaryota; kingdom Metazoa; phylum Mollusca; class Gastropoda; order Trochida; family Calliostomatidae; genus Calliostoma; species Calliostoma canaliculatum. The sequence continues at coordinate 10,550 of JAULCD010025210.1, read as the reverse complement.
GCGGGAATGAGGAACAACAGGTGGCAACACATTTTCAATGTCTTCGTAACACGACATCAGCATTGGTCAGGCATTATCAGAACAAAAACCACGTTGCCAACCACCACCCACATTCACGACGTCCCCAAGTAACGACACCAAAAAAAACCCAGATGGATTCAAGTTACTCATCTCTGACACAGGTTTTAAACGGCTTGAACGACATCCCAGACAATTCCAGGACTGTCAGGAATTGTTTACGTCAGTATACGATTTGACCATGACGCCCTGCAATACGTCCCATACTGACACACTGTCATTTAAGATGGTTTCAAAATCATGTTCGCCAACCTCAAATATGGTGGAGAATGGTTGTCTTTACAGATGAATCGAGGTTCAACATTTCCCACTGTGACAGGCGCAAACGTGTCTACCGGCGTTTGGGAGAACGTTATGCCCGTGCATTGTGGAGAGGAATCGTTTTGGAGGTGGCTCTGTGATGATTCTGGGGTGGGATAAAAGCATGGCACCGAATCCCTTTGGTGGTTGTTCACGGCAATTTCACCGGTGTTGGCTACAAAAACCAGATTCTGAGGCATGTGGTCATTCCTTTCCTGCAACGTCATGGCCCGGGATTGACATTTCAACAGGACATCGCTCGTCCTCACACCACTAGGGTCGCAATGCATTTCCTTCACCATAACAACGTCATATTACTGCCATGGCCTGCAATTTTTCCAGATCTCTCCCCCAATGTGGGATGAATCGTCATCTGTGTCATCTTTCACATCTTCCAGATAAGGTCCGTGACTTGGCACAGGGTTTGAGGATGATATGGCAGGCCATTTCCCAGGCCTTTCATGCCTATTTTGTGGACTCCATGCGTGTGATTCACGCACAGGATGGTCATACCCGTTATTGACTTTCATCTTCTAAAGTCATCCTAACATGTGTTGTTCAGGTCCCGTTGGCATTTTCTTATGGTCTGATCATTCAGATTCTACAGCGTCTGCATTATTTTGTTTTTGCTGTGTTGTATTAAAATCCAGAATATATTTTCTCTGTGCACTGTTTCTTTATGTGGTTGGTATAGGTTGTTTCAAAAACATATTGAATTACTAATAACAATTAACAAAGTACGTTTTTCCACATTTTAACTGTTTGCCATACAAGTACTATGTACCCAGAACATGTTTTGTAATCTATGCACCTAAATAAAAGTCAAGCGCCACCATATTCCTAGTCACTTGATTTGATGTGTGGAAATCAGAGATTCGAAAAACTATGACTTAATTTGGTTTCTGAACTTTCATGAACCCATATTTGCCCGAATACTCCAAGGAAATCATGCTTCACGTGTTGTTGAAGTTCCCCTACTCTATAAATGCAAGTTGCAATTTGCTCCTGTGAAATTTGCCTTCCACTGTAAAGGTTGGAAATCAGCCATGGTGAGGAGAAAGTTAACTAACGTTGGAAGATGGCAAGTGATATGCATGAAAAATGCTTACATGCCATGCAGAGTTATTGCCAGAAAAATGAGTAGTCATCAAAGTATAATTTCTAATTTGGTTGTCAAACATTGTCAAACCAATGATGTCAAACACAGGCATGGGCCTGGTAGACTAGAAAGACCACCAACAGAGAGAATAGACGTCTTTTCAAAATAGTCAGACGAAATCCATTTGCCACTTCAACAGATATAAGATTGTAGTAGACTACCCATCAGATACTCTCGACGATGACTGTAAGGTGTCCCCTGAGAGCGGCTAGTTATAACACCAGAAGACCAGTAAAACACCTTAACTGACTGAAAGGCACATGTGAAATCGTCTGATATGGTGTCATGCCCGTAGTCGATAGAACTTTGCCAGCTGGAGAAGGATCCCTTGGTCTGGCGAGTGTCGAATGCTGCTACGAACTGTTGATGGTCGAATACGTGTTTGGAGGCATCGTAACGCTCGTTTTGCACCGAAGAACATCTAGAAGATCATAGCATGTGGTGGGGTATTTGTCATGATATTTTTCATCCCGTTGCAAATTTTGCTGGTGACAATTCATGGTAACCAGAATGGCCAACAATACCAAGATGCCGTTCTTTGTCCAGTGGTAGTCCCTTATTTTAACAACCATCCTTTTCCGTCAAGACACATGTCACGGGCAGTTTTGGCTTATTTACTTCAAGAAGCTATTGTCACTCTTCCTTGGTCGAGTTGTAGTCCAGATCTTAATCCGATTGAGCTTCTCTTGTATATTATTGGCCAGAAAATCAGAAAATCGTGATCCCTTAGTGAAGCATGAATTTGTTTGCCTCAGAGAAGCATTCAACAACTTGTAATGAGTATAAGCCCCTACCAAAACATCGATATTTTTACATTACCTATGCAAAATATCATCGAATTTTGTTGATTATCCAATCAATACAATGTATCAAAATAAAGAAAAAATATTAGTTCTGAATCTGATTTGCGTTTCTTTTTCGAGAGAGTACATATATGTATCCCATGCTTATAGCAAGCTTGCAGCTCTAATCCAGGTGTATAGCTTACCGTCTACATCTAAACCAATTCTTCACATGGCTTTTACATTTGCCCCACCTTGGCTCTGTAATGAGCTAATTAAAATACAGCTATACAGACTCAATACAGTTGAGTCTCTGTGCCACATTTCGTTGGGTAGGGCCATCCTCGAGCCAAGCAATGGTGACTTGTAACGTTTGCTGACGTCTCACCATGGTCAACTTGCATGAGTCAAAATATCCAAATGTCGACTGACCTTTTAATGCTAAAGAATGCATGTTTAAAACAATAATCATTAACAACACGTGCAAACACTTAATCTTCAACACATCATGATTTCAAATATTTTTGAAACATTTCATACGTACTAATTTTTAAGGTAAGCAAAAACTTTTCAAGAAGTCTTTGCAACAACATGATCAACGTTCAGTTGTAACAACATTGCATGATTATAACCTTTCCAAGATGTGTTTATATGATTTTAGTTGACTGGTTGTTTTGCTGACCGAATGTATATGACAACAAGAACCTGTCTTCTTCGTCCAGATCCTCTTTAGTTTGTCTGCGCCCTGTTCTACCATCTTTCTGCAACAATTGTCGCCTCGGGGATTTCTTCAGCGTCCATTTTTTACTGCGGGGTCATGTGATATTTCGCTCGATGATACGACTCATCTCACGACTGCTAATAACAGTCGGGTGTGAAAGAAGCGTCTATCAATATCGATTTCCCAGTGGGTTGAATCGATAAATGCTGTTCGGGGTTGAACTGAGGTTTTTTCCCCGTTCGTCTACATTGGGATTTTCGACTCATCTTTCATCGAGCCTATCAAGTGACGTTTCTCGTGGGAGGAGTCCACGGGGTAACGGGGATGCGCGGGGCACCCCTACGGCAGCTTCTACGATTTTGACTCCCTCAATGCAACTTTACACGGACCCTACCTATCTGCGACATTGTCTGCAGCCATGTGATCACTACAGTAGTCGACGTTTTCTCCATTGCCTGCTGTGTTTGCTTTATCACTGGGGTGTCGGTACCAGTCCCGGCTACTACGACATTGACTCCTTTGACGTCTATGTCACCTACTGCTACGTTCTCTAATACTACATAGTCTACTAGAATGGTGACTGTGATCTCTTCTCTGCGATCGACATCAACATCGACAAATACGACCATCTTTCTCATTGGTTGCGGGCATGTGATCACTACAGCAGTTGACGATTTCTCAATCTCCTGCTGTGTTTGCTCTGTCACCGGGATGTCGGTATCGGTGCCCGCTACTACGACATTGACTCCTTAGACGTCTACGTCACCTACTGCTGCTTTCTTTTAGACTACATAAATTTAGTATCATAGAATGGTAACTGTGATTTCTTCACCGCGGAAATCAGTATCGACATCAACAGCGAGAGATATGACAAAACCAACCCTTACCGTGCACATGGGTTGTTGCTGTTGTGGGTGACGTTTTGTCTAATGAATCACCTCGTCCGCTGCGTGTTTCAGAGGTGTAGACTTAGCTCATCACACACCTCCCTCGGTTTGATAACTTCCAACCAGAATTAACTGGCTCCATTATTGGGGGAGACGCCGCTTCTTTGATGTTTGCCCTCCCGGCGGGAGTGCTCTCCCTGGGGGCAGATATGGTTTCTACCATGTTTACCAGGTTGTCTGGTCAGCTTTTTGGGAAGGTCCATTTTCAACGAGAACACTTACACACTGTTCGACAGGCCTTCTGTCGATTTGTTAAGGGGCCTGTCTTATGGGATTCGGCGCCTATATAAACTTTTTCGTCTCAGACAGTCGGCTAGTGAAATTGGACGCTGCGGCTCGCCATTCCCTGCAATCACTGGCCATGTTTGGCACTGTTCTATAGGCTGGTTCTTCTTGTTGTCATCTGATGATTCGACTGTACAGGGCTTTCAGACTCTGTCTTCCGCTTTTTTACTACAGTAAGTGTTGGGGCAACAATGCAGTTCAACAGTACGCCTACCTATTGAGTACTATCACCAACCTGAGCTGTCACGACTACCTCAAATTTGTGGAGGTTTTGCCTGATCGACATATCCGTACCCTGATGAGAGTATTGGACACACCAGTCTCTTTTTGGAGAGAGAGTGAATGATGTGGAGGATGCGTGGGCTAGCGAGAGTAGGAATGCTCTCGTTATTGCTACTGTCACAAACGCCAGAACGTCTTCTACTCTCGCCTCGTCTTTTCGCAATTAGCGGGCTTTTCGGCAGGATCGGCCACAACAAGGGAGGACGTCCCCTTCTTCATAGAACCAGCGCCGTCCTTGTCTAGTTCCTAGACCGTCTCCACTGTTGCAGAGACTGCTGTATCGTCTCCTAGAGGATCTCGATCATCTGGTGGTACTTCCGGCACTTGGAGTGGTGGCTCCAGCCATCAAACTTTTTCGAGGGTGTATGTATAAGCGTGCCGACATTCGTGCAGCACCTATAGACGCATCATTGGAGGGCTGGGAGCGCACTTCGGGGACGATCGGACGACCGGTCCTTGGTCATCAGTAGAAAGAGATCTTCACATCACCACCCTTAAACTGGAAGCAGTGATCCGTGCTGTCGAGTTTTGAGACGCTCCTTCAAGGGGACACAGCTGATGATGCAGTCAGACGACTCGGCAGTGGTCTACTGTATCAACAGACAGGAACCGGACGTTCAGGCTCTTTAATCTAGTCAAGTCGCTGGACATGAAGATCAGAGCTCAACACAGTCCGGGGGCCAGGAATGTTGTTGTCGACGGCCTGTTGTGACCATTTCGGCCGTCTCCCAAAGAGTGGATGCTTAACTTAATGGGGTCTCACCTGCTGACAGTTCGTTTCTGCACTCCACAGTAGACGACCCGGTACCACAACCGTTTCCAATGATTTGTGTCTTTGGTCCCGGACCGCAGGTCTGGAATCTTGTTGCTCTGGCAACATCGTGGGTGGGTCTACGCATATCCTCCAACCATGTCGTTAACTTTGTTCCTGAAGAAAGTTTGACAGCAGCCTACCGCTGTTTTTGGTCGCGCTATTCTGGCCAACTGGGGCATGGATTCCTGAGCTTTTTCAGGTCATCGATTTACTGCTGTTTCCATTGCCAAATCGAAACAATCTTCTTCATTCCCACACCGACAACAGGCATCTGTGCGTAGAGAACTTCCTGCGTCATGCATGGGTCTGCTTAAGATCTCGCTTTTAAAGAAAGGTTCCTTTGCTTAAGCTGCAGACTTGGTCGCATCGGCACATAGACTTGAAAGCTGTACGATGACAAGTGGACCCACAATTTGCTAAAGAGTGGGGTTTTCACCCCTGAGGTTGCTACGCCACCGCAGGTGGCAGAGTTCTCGCTATATCTCAGATCGTCTCGGCGTTTGAAGGGGTCACTAATTTCGCAGCGGTAGGATTCGTAGTGCCGTAGGGCGATAAGTTGTTGGAAGTATCGGAGTTACTTAAGTGCTTTCACATTGGAAGATCAATCACGTAAATTCCGCCCACCGTCCTGAGATTTGTCAGTCGTTTACAACACCTCTGTGGTGTCTTCTATGAACCACTAGAGTATGTTGCATTCGGTCTACTGACCCAGCAAATGGTTTTCCTTCTATCGCTAGCTACCACGGTGCGTGGCCTGTTCATACCGTTCTCAACAACATCTTAGTAGGAAGTTACTAAGACTACAATCTCCTACTGTTTGAGATCGGTCATACTGACAGCATACGAGGCGCAAGGATTGGCACTGCCTACTTCCTCACAAATACATGAAGTTAGCTGCTAAGATAGCCCTTCCCAGTAACTGCTTGTTATTGGCCATCATAGTAGGTTGCTACTGGAAGTTGACTTTAGTCTTTGCTTCCCATCACTTCAGAGCTATTTCTACTACTGATGTCGAGGGTCTCCAACAGTTTGGTCCCTTAGATGTAGCTCAGCAGCTTTCTATTGTTCGACACTAAACAGTGGTTTCTAACTTCATGTCTTGTACAATTTGACAAATGATCAGTATTGACTTGTTAATTGTGGGATTCGAACCTGTCTCCCCATTATAAATTCATACTGAGCGAAAAATCATTGCTTCTCGCATTTTAACTATTGGTTTCAATGTTTTTATCGCTGCCAACGATAGGATGCACAATTTTTTGACAGCCGCGGGCTCAAATTGTGCATCTGTAGTATATTGTGTGTCTGTCACAAAAAGACAAATGTCTTACATTAAAAACTTGGTGAACTGGCCTTCCATGTTGTGCATGGGATCAGTATTGACATGTTAATTCTGGGATTCGAACCTAATAAGAAGGTCGCCCCATTATTACTTGATACTGAGCGATAAATCATTATAACTATCGGTTTCAATGTTTTTTTTGCTGACAACGACTGGATTTACAATTATTCAACAGCCGCGGGCTCAAATTGTGCGTCTATAATATGTCGTATGTCTATTACTATCGATGAATGACTTTCACCTTTTTACATTGGCTTGATAATGAGTGAGTGTTACTTGTCACGCAGGGTCATGGTTTGACCACTTTCTTTAATGCAAGGGAGAACTATCGGAATTCCAGGGTACCCACCGTCTGTCGGATTCGATACCTATTTGTATGTATGCTTACAGATCAAACATAAAAAAATAGATTAAAATCACTGTTTTAATGTCTGTTAGCATACATACTTTCCTGCCCTCCGGTCCCCACAGGCGACTTCTTTCTCACTTTGCTTAATGCGGAGTTGCCGAGAAAATGTGATGAGTTGGCAGGCGGTGCACGGATGTAAACAAGTTTGAGATTGCTTTGCACTTTCCAGTTACAAGCTCGCGGATTTAGACTACGTCTAGAGAGATAACTATTTCTATGTATGCTTACAGACATTAAAACAGTAATTTTAATCTAAAAATCTGTTTTAAATGTTTAAGACCCTTCGATATTAAGGCGACATTAATTCACAGGTGTGATAGTTATAAGTAAAACTTACCTGGTGGCATAGTCGCCCATTCGGTCACTTTAGTAACATCAACAGTGCCATTCTCGCTCATAGCAGTAACGTTAAAACGGAAACGTGAGTTAGCCCCAAGGTTTGTTGCGGGTATAAAGCTGAAGTTAGTCTGAAATAAACATGAGGAGAATGTAATTCAAGCAACTGAGTCAATGACTTTCTGGGTCAGTCAGTGTATATTAAACTTTGACAATAGTACTAATTCTGACACTGAGTATGTTTTAAACTTTTTTAACAAATTTGGAAAAACTAATACTCAAAGTTGGCTAAGGATCACAACTTAAGGAGGCTTGTGACAGTAAATTACTTATCTATACATTCTGCTCATATTTTGCATGTATTATCAATGATATACTGCAAATTGAATGGTACAAAAGTACAGGGAGGGTCATCGTCCAAAATAAAGAGTTATTGTCATAATAAACTGACCACTTGATAACTACTTGTGCTAAATATCTCGAATTATGATCAAATGCATGATATCACGCCTAAAATTAACCCGAAGAACTTTTTATGAAACTTTGACAATAAATCAAGTCACTTACACACTTCAGTAATTAAAGAGACAGTAAAATGTTCAAATTATAGTAATAATTTTTTAAAATGAGGAAATTACATTTTTATTCTTAACAAAATAACCCCGATTTTCAACGCTTTTGAATACAAAATTACCTCTGAAATAATTTTGTATCTATTCATATTCGTTATATTTTGCACACACTATCTTTGATACCATACAAATTGTGTCAAAAGTGTCCATATTCATGACACCTGATGAGACATGATGGTATGATTATGCCAGTATCGTATTAAATGTACTTCTAGTAAGATCAAATACTTCTTAACATTCAATTGCATACACACTTAAGCAAGAATATTAATACTAATACAATGTGCCAGTCAGCAGAAGTAATTAACAAATTGTATAAATAATCTTTCACACTTACTACATATTTTGGTGTCTGACTGCTTTGTGATACAGACATACCTCTGGGAATTATTTAATAACAATTCATTCAAAGCGAATGGCTGCTTTCATTCACACAAAATGAAATAAATAATACATTAACAATACAATTCATTCTTATTTTTATCACAAAACTTCGTTATATATTTCAGTTTTAACAAGTCAACCTCTGTGTAAACATGCGCAGTTCTATGCGCGATTTACTATTTGAAGCATCCTTAATTCAACACAAAATGGTGGCATGAAATCATATTGGATTAAAATTGGGTACACACTGCTGGATCAACTCTGTGGATCCACTCAATGAAACCAGGGTAATATACATAAGAGGCATGTAGAAGTTGGTGTTTAAAAATACGATAAGACTATTATGAATGTCAACATCTTCTATTTTTTGCATACACAACGTTTCCGGGCTATTTCCTACTTAAATACTAACTAACAGATACACAAGATATATATATATATACTTCACAAAATGTAATTTTTTAAAATAATGAATAATGTTTCTCTGCTGATACATCTCTGTATCCGAAATGGGATTCCTATCATTCGACTCTCGGAAAACGTCAGCTAAACCCACTCAAACCCATCCATTCATCGTGCAAATGACGATAGTGCCAAATCAGGTTTTGCACAGGCAGTCGATCACGTGATCTTAACATCGAAGTTTTTTCATTTGCGCGTGTTTGCGTTGGCCTCAAGAATTGACAAAACACCTTTAAACCACAGTTCTAACGGTACTTTAAATGCCACGATTTTTAAATGTGCAGCGTGAACGTGCCGTTGGCATGTTGCAAGCGGGAAGATGAGTTATTGACGTCGCAAGAGCAATGAGATGCAGCCGTCGTACTGTGTATGACTTGTGAGGTCGTCTACATCAAACTGGCACTACTTCTGATCGCCCAAGATCGGGTCGTCCACGTGTGACGTCACGAGCAGAAGACCATCAAATCGTCCTACGTCACCTACGTGACAGATTTCTGCCGGCTGCACGACCCAGGGCTGAAATGTTTAGAGATGTGTCCTCACAGACCATTCGAAATCGATTGTGGGCTGCTAATCTCCATGCTCGACGTCCATTTCGTGGGCCAATATTGACGCCGTTTCATCAACGTCAACGTCTTCTGTGGGCCCAACGTCACCTCCGATGGACCCAGAGATACTCAAATCGAGTCGTCTTTAGCAAGGAATCTAGGTTTACCCTCAGATTCGCGGACAGGGCATAGAGTCTGGACACGACGTCGTGAACGATCTGCCCAATGTTGTGTACAGGAAGTCGACAAATTTGGGGGCGGAAGTTGCATGGTGTGAGGTGCTTTCTGTGGGAACAACCGTTCCTGACTTCCGGTCATCCGTGGAAACCTCACAGCTGCTGCTTACCTTGACAGGGTGCTCCCCCCTTAACTCGTTCCTAATGCTAATGGCTAATGACCCAGGTCTACAGTTCCAGCATGATAATGCGCGGCCGCATACCGCAATGTTGACACGATTTTTTTTCAAAACGCTTGAATCAACGTCATGGACTGGCCATTGAGGTCCCCTGACGTTAATCCAATCGAGCACGTTTGGAATGCACTTGGAAGAAAGGCTTCGTGGTCTTGGGAATCAACCTCAGAATGTGCAGGAACTAGGCGCTGCTTTGCAAAAGCGATGGCGCAGAATCGCCAACCACGTGATCACAAGCATCAGGCAGTCGATGAGGAGACAGTGTTTGGCAGTGGTGAATGCGTGGGGCGGCCATATATAAATTTTTTTAGGGATACAGTTATGCTCACCGAATTATCTTGTGCAACACTTTCTCACCTTTGCTTTTTTTAATTTCATTTTTTATTTATTTTTATTTTTTTCTCTGACCGGGGGTTTCTCGCCCTGGAGTTACTGCACTCTGTGCACGCCCCAAAGAGCTCATTTCCCCTTATTTTTGACACTAGGACAAAGTCCAACTAGAGCATAACTGCCCCCGTCGGCGAAATACCTTTTAGGTGAAAGCAGACGTTAAACTCAAACGAAAGGAAAGGAAAGGATTAAAATGAATCTACCGTGACCACAACAATATATATATATATACAACTTCTTCACAGAATTCTACCCTCAGGTTGTAAA
>JAULCD010025099.1:0-12667 GCA_032361085.1 Calliostoma canaliculatum | reverse complement strand
CGTGTGCAATACTTTTCCTGCAGCATCCGCCACACACGCACACACGCACACACATACACACACATGCACACACATACAAACATATACACACACATACACACACATGCACACACATACAAACATATACACACATACAAACATATACACACACATGCACACACATACAAACATATACACACACATGTACACACATACAAACATATACACACACATGCACACACATACAAACATATACACACATATGTACACACATGCACACACATACACACACATGCACACACATACACACACATGCACACACATACAAACATATACACACACATGTACATACATACACACACATACACACACATGTACACACATACACACACATGCACACACATACACACACATACACACATATACACACATATACACACACATACACACACATGCACACACATACAAACATATACACACACATGTACATACATACACACACATATACACATATACACACACATGCACACACATACACACAGATGTACACACACATGTACACACATACACACACATGTACACACATACAAACATATACACACACACGCACACACATACAAACACACATACACATACATACACACACGTATACACACACATGCACACACATACACATATGTACACAAACATACACACTAAAACATACACACACAGACATATGTCCACAAATATACACACATACACATACACACACATACACACACATACACATACGCACCCACACACCCACACATACACATACACATATGTACACAAATATACACAGATACACACACATACATGTACATACACACAAATGCATACACACACATACAGACACGTTAATTAAATAGATCATAATACAAAGTAACTTTGCACATCACACTAATCAGCGTTAAGTTATATTCTGTGGATGTCCCTTTGTTTTATTCTAATGTGAAACGCTGACTGCAATGTGTGGCTTAAAATGAGGAATATATTCGGTGAAAATATCCAAACGTGAACACGTTCCTACATATCCATGAATTTGTTTAACGAATACCCCCAGGGCTGCATCCCAAGGTTTATTGTACGACCAAAACGAAACAGATACAACTTAGGACAGAGGTAATTCTAAACGAAAAAGTCAAGTTTTAAGATTTAAAATGCGTTTTAGAACATGTTGTCTGACTTTCAAATCTGGTAAATATATCAGATGAAGCATCAACACATGGTAATATAAAGTGGTCCAACGTAATAAAAAGAAAGAAATATGGTCACAAGTATTAAAATTTTAAACTTTAAGTTTAAAATAAGATTCTTCAAGTCAAGTTTTTATCAAGAGATGCATTTTGTGATGAGACGTTACTTGATTCAAAGGATTCGGTAACACAATCAACCAAAAGTCTTCTTTTTTTTAAATTTCAACCATGCACATATAATTTCCGGTGGTAAGATTGAACGAGAGTCACTAAGAAGACAGAACTTAAGATGGCGGTATCACTTAGCAGACACAAATCTATATTTCATTATCGATTTCTGTGCAAGTCTGACGGCATAAACTTTGTTTGATCCACCTACTTCAAAAAGGAAGTCAATTTTTACGTAGTAAAGATGTACTTCACCCACTGGCGACTAAACCAGTGATAAAACCTTATCTAAAACACGACGACCACTCCGCGCCAGCCATTGTTACATGACAATACATCGGATTGCTGGGAGCGTGTCGGTGTATGTTGGAACAGACCTTGGAATCTATCAAGGAAATTGTGTTTATGTAACTGTCAAAGGTACAGGGCTGCCATTTAGTCTGTTCCATATATCTACATGCATCTGCAGGAAAATAATATAAATGTACACTTCGTACACTTTACAAATGCCAAGTTCGTTAAACACTGTCAATTTCCAAAGAATAACAAGCTTACAACAAGTTCGCGTGAACAACGCCCCTCATATTATAGAAGCTGCACATTTACAACGACTTGTATTGTAACCTATATAGTTAACAATGCCCTTGGCACTTTTAATATAAAACCTACACGTTCTCTATAGAAACTGGCCCCTGTTCTCCAAAGCTACATGACTGTTAAGATTATCGTAAGTGATTTTTTCAAACAATGACCCGTGGAGTTGTTTTTTTATCATAGGCTTACGACGGTCGTAAACCTACGATAAGAAACAACTCCACAGGACATTGTTTCAAAAATCACTTACGATCAACTTAACTAAGATCGTGTTGAGGAACTGGACCCTGGACAGTTGCCAATAACTTTAGTATTCCTACATCATACAGATCTTGTCAAATCATCGCCTACATTGTAACATGTATTCTTGATTTAATGCGTTTCCGTTTAAAGGTCAGAAAATACATGCCTGATGTTCAGAAAATTAGTTTTGCAAAACTAATAAAACTGTAATCTTGATATGATAATGGGGTTGTTTAATGTAGGTCATAGCTTTCGCTGAGTAATTGGCTATTCACAAACAGCTCGTTTAATACATCTTGAATTATAAGTAATAAGCAAGACTTTTTTAAGAATCATTACAACTTACATTAACTCTTTAAAAAAACAATCAACGGGTTTGTTTTACAATGACATTTTGGCATTTCTAAACTTAACCAATTGCCCCATTGAAAACTAGCTGGCAACATCAATTCAAAATAATATGAACCTAGTTAATGGTACACACATCGCCGACGGCGGCTGTATACAAACCTTTAAAATATATTTCAACTTTGAACATGAATTGACTAAAGCCCAAAAGCGCTAAGTTGTTTTTAGAATGTTAAAACACTGATTTTTTTTTGTTTATGCAATCAGGATATGAATCTAACAGCGTAATGAAGATAGACACTGACAAATTGAAAATATGCTCTACGAACTACAAGGGTATTGCGTCCTATTAATCCGATGGACATCTGTGATTAGAAAACAGCGTGTATAATCGATAGGTTTGACGTCAAAGAATTGAGAAGTCCACGTATAAAATCAACTAAATAAATCAATGTAATGCCGCCCAATGCTGAAACTGTGATAAACGGGTTTGTTCGTAACATGCACGTATTAAGCACAAGTAACAAATAACTTGACAGTTTGAAGCTAAAACAATTTCAAGTTCTCCTATTTTAGACCTTGATGCCGTTCCTCAAAAATATCTTAGTGTTTAGACGATCGTAAGTGATTTTTGAGAGAATGGCCTGCGGAGATGGGTTTTTTTTATTTGTAAACCGGTACCGTAAGCCAATGTTATATTTTAGCACCTACATTTGACTTAGCCTATTACCGCTTTAATGAAAAGAATTCTATTTCACATAACTCTCGTAAGACTACGACGTATTAACTTTCAATCTTGCACTATCGTGACGAACGCGCTAGGATAAAAGTTAAGCATGTTTACGAAAGTGCGCAGATGAAGAGCAATAAGACGATTCTTAGCATCGGTGCGAGACCTAAACCTAACTTTAAGACGTCTTAGCCTCATGAGATCAGTGTCACAAAATGGCTAACATTAACAGTTTTAGAATCGTTGCGAGAGCTGAAATTAAATTTACGAGGTAATGAGAGTTAACCCTTACCGTGCGGTGTTGTTTTGGATAAGTTATCCTTAAAGGCGTGTCTTCACGCAACATCGCTGCCTGTCCCTCCATGCGGTTCACGGAAATTATTAACCTGACCAGAATATTTCCGTGAGCCGCACGGTAAGAGTTAACATGAAGTGGTATTGCATAATTTGGGATATCACAAAGAATGTTCACAACACTGTGGGAGATATGTTTGCTCCTTCATCTTGTAATGTATGTATGTATGTGTGTGTGTGTCTATGTGTGTCGATGTGCGTGTTTGTCGATGTGCGCGCGTGTGTGTGTGTGTGCTTAGTTTAAAATAATTCAATTTTGGCAAATGCATACCTTATCGACCAGCCCTGTCATACGTTCGTGCGCGTGGGTTGGTTCGTGTGGGTGTGGTGTGTCGCTGTGGGAACTTGCGTGTATGTATAATGTACATTTATAGGTCGCATTAACTGCTATACACAGCCCCTATACGCCACACACAGTCCGGTTATCCGCTATAATTAATAAGTATTCAGGTCAGTCAGTCCGTGAAGCGATTATTTGTCCACATGACCTTCTCAACTTAACATCGCCTGGAACACTAACTCGAGTTACTGTCACTGCAGCTGTCCAATATAATCAGGGCACAGGATCATTGTCTGTGTCAACTGACATTCTGAAATCGATATCATCACTGGGCCGAAGGGGTTGGTGCATATATACCAAAGTGTTTGTAAACCATGCACTTTTCAAAAATAGCAACTTGTTTTATTCTTTTGTAACTGTACCGTTTGCAAAAGTTTCAACATTCGTACAACATGTCCTGATTGTTATAAACTTCCCCTTTCTATAACAAAAACAGGGTTTTTTCTTGGAAAGTAATCAGATTGCTACAAGTAAGACATTTGTACATCATGCAAGTATTGTTTTAAAATGTGCGTTTTACTTACAAAAGCAAAGCGCAGTGTTTGCAACACTTTTGGCGTTTGTAAACTATGCCAAAATCCGTGTACATAAAACACTTAAGGCAACAAGATTTTCTTTTTTAGAAGTTATACGGTTTGCAACGATTTTGACATCTATGAACCAAGTCTTTAAACCAGCTATCTGGTAAATGGTTTACAATATACGTTTTATAATGGTTTGTAACAATGATTTAGGTTTACAATTGGTCAAATCTTTGTAAACTGCGCAAAAATACTGAATTTCAGATATAACGGAATATAAACCGTTCTTCAATTGAAGTTTCACGCTCCAGACAAAGAAAGAAATTAATGTGTCGAGTTAGACAGTCGAGGTAAATACTGTTGGTGACTCAAGACACCGAGCAGCATACCAAGTATGTTACAGTTTTATACATGAACTGTCCATGACCCCGTTCCTCAAAACGATCTTAGGCTCGTATCGTAAGTGCTAAATTGTAATATTGGCTTACGACTGTCGTAAGCCTATAATAAGAAACAACTCCACAGGACATTGTTTCAAAAAACTCTTACGATCAACTTGCCCTGCGATTGCTTTGAGGAACCTGGGCCAGGGCCCTATTCCTTAAATTGATCTTTAAATAGTTGATCGTAGGAGCCATTCGGCACTGGTTCGATTTCTGCGGCAGTCGTAAGAGAACAATAAGAAACAACACCACAGGGCATTATTATGTTTTAAAAAACCCATTTACAATCAACTTAGCCTAAGATCGCTTTGTAGAACGAGAGCTGGAAACAAGACTGTCGATATTCACACGTGTTATGACGACTTAAACCAACTGGCTTATTTAAACATGAACTGTCCAGAAACAAGACTGAAACTAATCTTCTTATTTACATTTGACAAATGGATTCTGTTTAAAAATACTAAAATTATTGTAAAATTGGGTTAGTACACATTTTAAAACAATTGTGATTTTGTAATACATTTACAAGTTTATTTTTTGTAATAAGTGTAAAATATTTTCTGTAAATGTTGAATATTATATTCAAAGATGTCGTTATTAAGCTGTTTGATTTGAATGAAACACAAAAACAATAGTAGGCCAGTTTGGCATTATATGACTGTATTTTATAAAATATAAATACTTATATCACAATAATGAAACCACAACGACTACTAAAAACACACAAAGTTTACATCGATTATGTGTTATGTAATGATGTTATGTTTTGCAAATGCTGTTCATTTACTTAATTAAAAAAAAACAAAGTATCAACTGGGTCTTTTGTCACATTTGCCAATAACATGAGTAAATAAAAATATAATTCAATTTCCGATGCATCTACACTGATTCTACAGTACAATATCCGGGCTTACCATTAATGTACCTCGTCTATCTGTGTTAAGTCACCGTTCTGACATTTACGTAGCCTTTGGTATTCTGGCCAAAGTCTATCTTCTGTTATTAACCCTTACATTAGGTATTTTAGGGTTGATACAACTTAAACCTCTCCATTACATGCTGTTTAAGCCCATTCTGTGGTAATGTGTCAAAAAGAGCTCCTTCAGGAGCTCTTTTTGACACATTATCACAGGATGGGTTTTAACAGGCTATTTGTGTGGTAATTTGAAAAGGGATTACTCTTTTCGGCTACAACCATCGTCTGAGGCAAAGACCATCAGTCATTGATTATGATTATTGATTATGGTTTGGCAGAAATTAATACTAATCGTGCTGAGGAAACCTACCCATGTTAATTTGGTTAAAAGAGCTTCTAAAGGAGCTCTTTTAAACAAATTAGCCCAGTAAGGGTGTTTACCAGGCTATTAAGGTTGGAAGTAAGACTTGGAAACAGACAGGTGTAACGTTTTTAGGACTTGGTTCGGATAGAAGGTGAAACGTGGATGATTATCATTTCATATAAGCAGATATTATGCAGACATAGATGTATATTAAACAGATTTTCGTCTTATATAATAACTAGTTTTCCAGTAGTTGGTTAAAGAATACAAATGTTGTTTATCACATTAAGGCGTAAATGTAAAAGGCAAACGTCAAAGGAAAATACAATTATATATCTAACAGAAATCGATTATCAAAATGTTGTGTCATCTGAAAATCACCTTGCTGTACAGTCACGTTGGTCACAAGATCATGACAAATTGTGTACCACTGACCCCTGACTTATGGGTTACCCACTGGCACCAATATGTTATTATTATAATGTTACATATAACAATTATTCTGCGGATTTCCATCAAACCAATGGAAATCCGCTTAATAAATTCTATACATTTTTTCTATAGTCGGTTTTTTGTATGAGATTATTAACAACGCAATATTTAACTGTGTTAGTGTTTAAGATTAACTATTAAAAGTTAAGGCTAGCGTCAAATACCAAATATAAACGAAGTGATAATTTGGCCAATTCACAGGTATTGTTAAATTCTGTGGATATAACCTTCAACTGACTAATTTGATTTGGTTTGATTTGGGGTTTATTTACAAATGTTAAATTATTTTTAAACTGGGCACTTTAAAAAATACTGTTTGTGCTGGACAGCGCCCAGTTTACAACGATTTGGTACTTGCAAACTGAACACAGTAGTCAAGCATCTTCTTACCAGTGATTTTCTCCACTAATGACCTTTGCCTAACGTAGTTGTCTAGCAATATTCAATCGTGGTCAAACAAACACGATATATCTTCATTTGTCACTGGCCTTGACGCATAGCTCATCCATTCGTCGTAGTTGACAAATGGAGGGTTCCTAAAGACAAACAACAATGGTCTTGCCCGTGGAATAGAAACTGTCACACTAGAATCCCAGCGACATTGCCACTCGGGCAACGACCACGGCACGGTCAATGTGCGTTTATAACGTAAACTGCTCGAAGGGTGACACGTCCATTTGCACGAAACACACGAACTCTGATGATGGGAAAAGACCCAATTCAATCTTGAAGATCGATAATTATGGGTTAACCCTTCAGTGCTGAACCCAACACTTGTCAATTTTAATTTTCAAACTTCAATCTAAATAGGCTGTTGAAAACCTTTTCTTAACAATTTGCGTGAAAGAGCTCCTGTAGGAGTTTTTTTAACACAAAGTATTACAAGAAAGGTTTTCAACCGCACATGGTCGTAACAGTTTTGAATTATACTCACCCCAGTTCAGCACCGTATGGGTTAATGGCCAGCGTGTATTTTAGCAGATAACGAAGCTGTTGCCAGTTCATGCTCGTTTGGCTCTAATATTTGTGAAATGGTTGAACCAGCCGTGACCCTTAAAAGATTAATCGAATTTAATTGATAATAAAGCTCAGATCTCTTTGTGTGGTATTGAACATTATGTGATGATTGGTGGGTTTGTTTTGTTTTTAATTAAGTTTATTGCTGGCTCTCTTTCAAACAAACAATAATAGGACAAGCTACATACAGTCTGTTCCTACCGGACTTTATTCACGGAACTTGACATATAAAATCACACAAACTTCAAGGGTTATGGTTTTCAAATACTTAAACAATTATTTTAATATCGTGTGAATCAATAATATGTCAATTATCAATAGGTTTCATGAAAGTTCTTAACAAATTATAAAGCAATTTTATATTGAAATGCGTTTTTTTTTGTATGAGTAAACATGTCAATGACAATATTAAATCGATTTCTTTCATATAAAGTATTACTATATATATTGTGTTCAATTAACGAAATTGTACGAAATTTTAAAAAGTACTGTGTTCAAACAAGTTGTATAATATCCCTTAAAAGGTAAAAAATGTAGTTCAATGTTCTTAGACGACAACACATCATTTGCCTTCTGGCCCCCATTTCACAAAGAGATCGTGAGGTTTAATAGTCTTAATTTACATCTAAGTGCTCTCGTAACGAAAACGCTAAGATAAAAATGTAGATGTCTTACCTTTACAAAAGCTTTGTGGAACAGGAGATTGCTATTTTAAAAGAATAAATATTTGTAGAGGAATTGTTTTATGCTTAATTACCATGAATACAGTTAGACAAAGATCATACTTAGCCTATGATCGCTTTATGGAATGGGACGAGGACACTTTCCTCTTGTACTGTACTTACAATGTTCAAATTCCCTACAAATAATGAGAGTTTCCTTTGGAAGGTGCACAGTTAACAAGCATTTGTGCACCAGTAAATCAAACCCACGAGCCCAAAGCTAACTCCCAAGAGCGAAACATGCAATCTGGATTCCTTAGCCATCAACACTATGTACGCAGACAGTCCAATTTCTGGACAATTTATCTGTTAACCAAAATAACCATTAGTATGCTACTCCGTGCCGTACGTCTGCAATAGCCTCTGGTGAGATTGCACATCATTCTTCTATTTTGTTGGGAGCGTGAAATTTCAATTTAAAAGTAGTTGTATATATTTAAGTATATCCGAGCGTTTGAATGTTACTCCAAGTCAATTGGTTTTGTTTACAAATACCAAAATTGGTATAAAGTGGGCACTTTTCAACGAAAAGCTTGTTTTCTTTGGAAAGTGTCAACTTCACACCAGTTTGGTATTTGTAAACCAAACACATTGGCCCGATATGTTAGGTAATTGTTTCACATGGCAATGTCCAAGGACAGAGCAGGAATGATTAGGAAAATTGTAATGGCACAACCAGGATCCCGTTCTTAAAACAATTTTAAAGTTGAAATGATTGTAAGTCATTTTGGAAAAATGTCCTTTGCAGTTATTTCTTATATCAGGCTCGTTGCGCAGACATCAATTTGGCATCCAAATGGCACCGGTTCTAAAAGCGATCTCTGTGCTAAGACAGTCGTAAGCCAAAATTATACTGCAGTACCTACAATCAACTTAGTCTAAGATCGCTTTGAGGAACGGGGCTTTGGTTGTTACGTAACAGCGTTGCAGGAACTGTCACGTTGAAGAGATTCTGAAACTCTCAGGAAACCACTTAATGACGGGAACTTGCTCCTTAAGATGCAAGCAACGACGTATGCTGATTGCATAGTATATGTACTGATTCTTCAAGGATAAGGCCGTGAAAGCCTATCCTTTGATAAATTGTTTGAAAGCTCTTCTAACGTATACAAGAGTAAATTGTGTTTTTTAAGCTGTTAGATCAATTTTGTAAATCATTAGAACAGTCAATTGATTTTAGGTCTTAAACATGTGACTACCTTGTTCGTTAAACCCTAACCTGGGGTAATTTATTTGAAAGAACTCCCTGTGGAAGCTTTTTAAAGCAATGTTTTGCAGGTAGTTGTCACAGTTAAGTAGGTCACATGTTTAGGTTTTATAAAATTCTAATTAAAGTTCTAAGAGGTAATTTTGGTCATGACACTTGATGCAACGTTTCAATTATGTCTGTAAAATTGGCTCAATATTTTCAGTAAAAACTTTGATTGACATCAGCTGATACTTGTGAATTGTTTTTAGTTACAAAGTATTGATCAATCTACAAGAACATTTATGTGATGTGATGTGAAATAGAGTTTTACGTGGCTTCAGCCATGTTTCAGCTATATTGCCATGTGGTGTACAAGAGGCACACCGAGGGTGTAGCAAATGAGAAAAAGATACTGACAGAAAGAAAAGCTACAGCAAAAGATCCCCATTTTGGTCGGCTGTACATCAGGTTTGGGGTTAATGGGGTCCTATTTAAAATAACTTATTACTTATTATTACTTATTATTTAAACAAATATTTGACACACATTAGTGCGGTTTAAATTGTCAAATGTTTATTTCTCATAGAATAGATTTAAAAATAAGCATGTCCTGCTCTGATGGTAGCACCCGTTATGCACAAAATGATTATTACATGTCTGGGTGTCGTTTTACATAGCCATCGTAAATTCACGACGTCGTAAGTCACAGGGCCGATGGGTTGGCTTACAAATGTCAAACAACGTTGTAGACTGTAGGTCAGGGGCCCATCCCTAAACGCAATCTTAATGTTAAGAAGATCGTAAGTGATTTTGGAAACAATTTCGGAAACAATTTTGAAAAGAATGTGATGCTGTTTCTTATCAAAGGCTTACCACTGTCCAAAAGCTATCTTACTGTTAAAATGATCGTAAGTAATATTTTAAACAATGTCCCGTGGAGTTGTTTCTTATCATAGGCTTATGACTGTCGTAGCGCAGAAATAGATTTGGAACCGGTGTTGAACGGCGATTTTTTGCCTTACGACGGTTGTAAGCCAATGTTATAATTTAGCATTTACGATAAATTTAGCCTAATATCGCTTTGAGGAACCGGGCCTATTATTGTGGTATTCGCAATAAGTAATCTACTTGCCAAACACACATCTTTTATAAAATTTTGTTAAAGCAAATAAATGTGAAGATAAAACAAAAAATGAATAACAAATAAATGTAAGTATTCAAACTATTTTGGACGAATTAGACAAAAACAACTAAATGTTTAGAAGATAAGGGTCATCTGAAGAAGTGTCACATGGTTGCTTTAGAACTGTTGGACTACTAAACGGAAATTATACAAACGTAATTTGTGCAAATCAATAAATGTGAAAAACATATAACACCTAAGTAAACTTTACAATATGGGATAGCATTGCACATCATGTTGATCACAAACAGATATATAAATCACCTGATGCGCGTATAAATGTATCGTCACACGAGTCGAAACTGCAATTGAACATTATATGAGATACTAAAGGATGCATAAAATCGCTGGTAAATCCAACATCATTATTTTCCGTCAGTAGTACAACGCACGTGGGACACATCAATGCTCCAAATAAGATTTTTACGACCTAGTGTAATGCAAAACACTATTACTACTGATTTAGCCGGACATTTACAACCCTCAAGCAAATAGGGGTGTACTCAGGGGTTCCGTTACATGAGCTTTTTACAGCGTAGTATTACCATATATAAACAAACCATTCACACTGGAGTAGGAATAAACAGCCTGTCGTAACACTGGCTTCCTGGTTGGGTTTACAAATGTAAAAATTGTTGTAAACTGTGTACTTTAAAAAAAACATCTTGTTTTTCTTTGGAAAGTACACAGTTTACAACGGTTTTGGCATTTGTAAAACAAACTTGGAACTTGTGTAAGATGAACTTGTGTAAGATGATAATTACGTAAAAACAGTGTTTAAAATGGGATAATGCATGTCTGCAGGATCTGACTGGGAACAAACATTGGATACTTGTGGACCATTATGTTTGGTTCAAAAATGCCGAAATCGTTTTAAACTGCACTTTCCAACAAAAACAAAACAAATTTAACGTTTATATTTACATAACTTTATGTTATATTTTAAGATTCCACTTTTTTGCAAAAGTGAATGTTCTATCACTTTGCGGTTGATGGAATATTCACTTGTTTTAGATAATGTAACATATACTTGTGTTTGTCGCTGTCAAAATGGCATAAACAATTCAAGGATATGTATACATATTAGTTTATCCCGGGTAATGCATGTGCCAAAAACTCTGATGTCAAGTTTATTTACCCATCAGGGTCTCCTTTCACAAACGCCTCATAAACTTAAGAGCTCTCAGCTTATTACACACTGTGCCAATTTTGATTTACAATTGCCAAAATAGTTAATTCGTTTGGGGAAAGTGCACAGTTAACAACGGTTTTTGCATTTGTAAAACAAACCAATGAGAATTATGTGAGATGATAAATGCGTCTAAACAATGTGTGAAATGGGATATAGGATATCTGCAGGATATTGCTCACTGGCAACACGACAGTGTAAACGATGGCTCTACTCAGACATAAGTGCGTCCATTGTACAGATGTTGGTATTATTAGATACCTAAAAACGCTGGACCAACTGGTTTGGTTTACAAAAACCAAAATTCGTGTAGGCAGTGCGCTTTCCAATGATACATTTGAACGTGTTCAGTTTAAATCTGTTTTAACATTTATAAACCAAATTCATAAGCGCAGTGACTTTACAATCACTGTTACCACCAAATCCCATTAAGGTGTTTGATTACCAAGTCACTAACACGATTCGACTGTTAGTCTTAAAACGCTAGTAGGACCATTTATTAATTTCATTGTTAACTTAGCATAAGCTAACTTACATAAACCGTTGAAACCTATGTTGTGGTAATTTGTTTAAAAGAGCTCCTTTCAGGAGCTCTTTTAAACAAATTACCGCAGAATAGGTTTTCAACAGGACAAAGTAGTCACTGTTTAGCTCC
>JAULCD010024988.1:0-12672 GCA_032361085.1 Calliostoma canaliculatum | reverse complement strand
ACTGGTCCTGCAAGTTTCGTTTACAGAATGTTACAATAACACGAAACAAAAACCATAAATAAAATATATTTTTTAAAAACTTAGAGCATGTATTGTTACTCCTCATTTATTAGAAACTTTTTGAATGCAATGATTGCTCGTTTTTCCTACTATTAATATCGTACAGAAAGTTGCTTATGGTTGTCAACTGTTTTACTGTCTGAATACCTCACAATTTGTACCATATGCTTGATGACGGCGTTATAACTAGTTAGTTAGTACCTACATCAAAACGTCGCACTCAGACGATAAAGAAGTTGACAACCATTAGCAACTTTGTTATATTTCCACACAACTTCTAAAATGTCTCTCAAATATTTTAATATCTTCCTCACAAAGTTTGATAAGCTTATGTTTATGTCACAATGCTAGTTCGTTTTTTAACCCTCGGAGTAACAAGCTTATCCTTTGTTCGTTCCATTCGTTCTATTATCTAAATGTGAACCTGAATGAGCTGTTGAAAACATACCCTGTGACAATTTGTGTAAGGAGCTCCTACATTAGGTAGTGACAGTTTAATCCTTTTAAAATCATTTCGGTACTCTAAGAGTTAATGAATAGCAAACCTGGGTTGGCAGGTTTGGATCACAAATGCTAAGATCACTTTACTTTGCGTGTTCGTAACATTAGCAAAACGACCCAAGTTTAAATATTGCTTTCATTTTCACGACATTTCAAGTCAAGACATACTTGCACAGATATAAGCACTTGACCAATGCATTAATACAAAATAGTTGTAAAGTGTGCACTTTCCAAATGTTTTGTTTTAAACGAGTACAGTTTACAACTATCTTAACATTTGAAAACCAAATCTAATCACACCGAGTCTGTGAGCTTATTTTAGCACTGCAAGTAGAAAATGTTACTGTGTTATCATATTTTTAACTTTTAAGAACGTGCATTAAAACTTCATCACGGATTATGTTCAGTATTACAACGGTGGAAATAGTTTGATGAGTAAGTCAAATCCCCCCCAAAAAGTATTTTATTTAAGGAACGTAGACATAGGTGCTTCCTAAATTTGAATAAAAACTGCACAGTTGCATTTTGAGATTAAACTTTAATTAATTGCATTTAATCCTATCTAAAGCATTGGTATTTTATCAAATATGTCATCTAATAAGACGAAACATTTAAAAGGAAAACATTTAATAAGATGAGCTCCTATATTGTATTTGTATAGACTGTACAAAACATCAAAGAATTGCACTCATTTAATGTGCTCAACCATAAATTGAAGACGTTTTTTAAAAAATGAGCAATTAATGAAGACACAGTACGTTTGTGCACTTGTACGGTTTGTACTTTGTATTGTATTACTGGATAAGCTGCACAAACTTAATAACACCAGATCCGTACTTGCGTTTTTACAAGGAAGTAGGTGTGTCTTGCAAACTTTATGCTAGTGCTGTGGAGGTAATGTCAAATTTGAAGCCACTAACTTCAATGCTTCTCTTACATACAAGTTTATAATGCATGTGTTATATTTAGTATAAGTAATGTTGTATTAAGCATGGTACCATAGTGAATTGTAAATAAAGAATCTCACCCGAATGTCTTCTGATATTAAATATATAAGCACGATTTGATAAAAGTTTGGTGCCTGACGCTGAGAGTGTGGGTTCAAATTTCGCACGCCAAATAATACAATATATTATTCACTTTTTCAGACAGTGTAACTACCAATTTAATGTTTACGTTAAATTGTCAACGCCTTTTTCGCAAAAACACATTAACGCTTCCTTAGTTAAAAATAAAAGTTGCAATGTTAAAAGCATGTTAAATATTGTCTTCCTTTGCTATCAAACCACCCTTTGTAAAACACGTTTACACAATGTAAATATGTTTATGCATCTATTGCAGTTGACGTCAGCAATCAGCTGAGTCATAACCAGGACCCCATTCATCTAAGCGAGCTTAAGCTAAGTTGATCGTAAGTTTTAAAATACAATATTGGCTTAAGACTGTCGTCGCGCAGAGATCGCTTTGGAACCGGTGCTATTCAGCACCGGTTCCAAACCAATCTTTATGCTACGACAGTCGTAAGCCTATGATAAGAAACGACTCCTCTGGACATTGTTTAAAAAATCATTTACGATCATTTTAACACTTAGCTCGCTTTAAGTAACGGGGCCGAAAACGAACTGACAGTAGGCGATTGGTTGGATAGCACAGGGATACAACCGTTAGGACCTCGACGGACATGGATGTTAGTTTACACTACGTTAATGGTGTAACATGCAAATTTACAAGTATCGATTGTCTGTTACATTGAAATGTTGTTTTGTATCTATTGACAAGTTTGCTATCATTTAGAAACCATTACAGTAACAATGAGTAATTCAACTTCAGGCGATAACGTCAGGGAGCGGGGGTTTATGATAATTGCAAATTTAAATCATTTTTAAACTTTTACCATTAGGACTGCTTATCAGCAAAACATGTCAGTTCAATTAGTTAAGGAACCGTTAGAAGTGATAAGGCATATTTAAGAATTATTTGGATGTCAGTTTCTTTGTAAGTACGTTTACGATGTATACTCGCTCCTTCATCACCAACATTTCGTGAACATACGTACAAAAAGTTCAAATCCAAAACTCCCGATCTACATATACAAACACCATGCACGCTATTACTCGCTTTTTTCAAAATAGATCAAGTTATGTGTTGTGCAATAATTGATAACCACTGTAAGGCTACTGCTTTCAGAGCATTTTCATGACGCCCATACGATTTTAGGGACACTTAGAAGTGATGGTACATAGTTCAATATTTTTTGGATGTCAGCTGCTAGTTTGTTCGTAAGTTCATGACGTCTTGTGGCATATGCTTGCTCCTTCATTAGGCAAATGTTGCATTACCTTTCAACTGATGAAAGAGCAAGCAAATGCCCCGAAAAGTAGTGAACTAACGAACTACCTAGAAGTTGACATCCATTAAATCCTGAACTATAGACTCTTGTACAGAGCTAAAATGTTTGTCCATGTATTGAAGTTAACATAAACAATATTTTATTTTTAAAATTAAAAAAATAAGTATCGTTTTGATGTAGGATGTAAAGCTGATAGTAAGTTTTAATTAGGAACATTATAGGTATTAGTGGTCTATTTCAAGAAAAGATAAGAACCTGCTTTATAACAAACTGCAAGAAATATCCCAAAATGTACTAATCGGCCGATTTCTATTGAATAACATAAGGCTGGTACAGTTATCAGTCGTACCAGTGATTCTGTTGGCTTTTGAATAGTCGCCTGTCTAAAACAATAAGGGCTCCACTCATTTTCTGCTGGTCACCACAGTAGGTTTCAAGTTTCAAGTCTAGAGACTAAACTTTCAGTCTGCTGGAACACTGCTGTTATCAACTGATAGCTAAGAAGCATGGCTTAGTTCATTGCACTACGTTTCACGCCCCGACAGGGAAGTGAAACGTAGTGCAATAGACAAAGCTATGTTTTTTTACTAACTGTATGTCTATACTGCTAGGTTTTCAAAGTTTGAACAGCAAGATCAAATTATATAATACACGACACGACTTGATTATTTCTAGATGTATTTCAACCAGACAAAGGTTCCAACACACTTAGAATTTACCGGTTTTAGTAATATGTTACGGGATGAAAATCCGACATTTACCGTAAAACGGAAACACTAGGTATGTTATGCGATAATATGCGGTGGTTCAAAGTCTTACTTTTTTTCGTACACTTTAATTAATGTGTGCAAATGTTTTATCATATACCTTTCTATTCAATCAGTTTTTTGTGTGAAAACAACGTTCATGTATGTAAGTAATTTGATGGTGTAATTTAACAGTATCTACTTACTACTTCTACCTATCACTTATGTCTTAGTGTATCAGCACCAAACAAATTGCTAGTCTTGTTTTACAAGAAATAATCATGCAATAAACACCATTAAGTTAAAAATAAACATCTCAGTTAATATTTCTTGTCACGTTTCGTCGCACGTTGGATACGTAGGCTCACGAACTATTACAAATGAGGAAGAAAACCGTGTTCGTTAGTGATAACTTCGTGACTGTGTCACCGGCAAAAAACCTAATAAACACGATGTGTCCAAAATAGTTAGGAAAAACGACGTGGTCTCTTATTATTACATGGAGTGTGTTTCAAGTGCACTGAACTGTGGGTTTACTTTACAAATCTTGTTAAGTGTGCATTTTTCATATAAATACACTCTTTTCCTTTTACAATTGTATAGTTTACTAAAGTTTTTATCATTGTAAACTTGAAGAATTTGTACTTGTGCAGTAAAGGCTTAATGATAAAAACACAAACCATCAACATTGAAGCGCGTGATAACAAACATGATGATAATCAGGTAAATTAGACCAGGGCCCCCTATCTTAAAGCCATCTTGGCTTAGTTGATAGTACGAGACTTTTACAACAGTATCCAATGAAGTTGTTTCTTATCATAAGCTTACGACTGTCGTAAAAGCAGAAATCGATTTAGAACCGGTGCCGGATGGCACCGCTTTCAAAGCGATTTCTGCGCTACGACAGTCGCAAACGAGTGTTAGATTTTAGCACTTACGCTCAACTAAGCCTAAGATCGCTTTGAGGAACGGGGCCCAGGAGAGGCACACACTATGGAGGACCTCGCACATACAGACTAATTGCTGTTCTGTGCGTGCAGAACAAAACGTTCTGTTGAGTTCGCAAAAATACGTTTTTGTTAGCTTTTATTTGTAAATTAAATTTAAGTAATTATTGATTATAAAAAAGACAGCGTGACATCTTAACACGTTAAAAAAACTACTTTCTGCTGTGGTCATGAATTTATGTAAGATGTATAAATAGCCCATGTTCAGTGGAAGCCCTAGTTATTCTGCTAAAGCAGGTAATTCCGCCCACAAATAAAAATATGACTTACTAACGTCCGTTTTTGCTCTTTACATCTCATTGCTTGGATTTATCAAACTAAAAGGCAGACAAACAGGTTTCTTGTGCATTATAATTTTTTTATACCGTGCGGCATTTGTCTGGAGAAAATATTATGAGTGGCGTGTCATAGAATTTTTAAGGGTTTTGTCTATTTAAATTAGTGCTTTCAGTTCATGCGGCTCATGGAAATGTCCGGGTCGGGCTACTAGCCTGACCCGGATATTTCCGGGAGCCGCATGGTAAGGGCTAACCAACGTGTGTCAGAACGATCAAACACAGACATAGGTATGCATTGAACAAACAACGGACAGGTTATTTCTTTACCATCAAGGTGAATAATTAACTAGTCTCAGCATTATGTAAAAAATGTCTACTTAATATTTTTTTTAAATCAAGACTTGAATTTAAACTTTATATCTGTAAAACGTTGTAATATGTATTTGAAGAGGTTTCATTCAGAGCGCTCACTAATCACTTAATAATCCACATCACAAAAAAAACTATTAAAGAGTAGACCAGGAAAATGTCTTAAAATGTTTCCTGTAAAAATGTCATGGTTGATGGTTTTCCGTTAACTCGAAGAAAAAGACAATTTGATAGAATTTACTGTTTGCGAGTTTAACACTCATGTGCAATTAATTATGTTGATGCCTTATCTAAAGTAGATTCATCATTGTTGCAGTTGAAAGGTTCTGAGTCCAGTTCCTCAAAGCGATCTCAGGCTAAGTTGATCGTAAGTGTTTTTTAACAATGTCTTGTGGAGTATCTATTATATGCTTATAACTGTCGTAGTGTAGAGGTCGATTTGGAATCGGTGCCGAATGGCACCGGTTCCAAAGCAATTTCACCGCTACGACAGTCGTAAACCAATGTTACATGTCAGCAATAATACATGTCAGTATGACCAACTTAGCCTAAGATTGCTTTATGCAACAGGTCCTGGTAGATCTCTACATCAATGAAACCTTTTGGAATTGTTAATAAAATTATCTTCTTCAATGATAGTAAAGGAAATGAAAGTAGGCGCGTCTTTTATTTAACTTCAAACATATGTTTTGTCCAGGCGATTTTACAGTGAGCTAATTATAAGAGTGTATTGTCTAGTTGAGTAGATATTATTGCGAGAATTGTTACACGCTGAACTGAAACAATTGCACTTACTATTTAATATAACTAATCATTCATTTAAAGATAACAAAACATCAATAATAGAGAACATTTAAGGGCGAACGAAAACTATAATTTTAATGTATTTTAGAATGTGAAAAGATAAGATGTGTTCTAATCAAACAGTACAGTATTTTTAATAAATATTGTAACAAAAACTCTAATGATGTAACATCATGTTAACATTTTATGCTATTTAGACAATTACAAACACAACTATATATGTTCCATTTAAAAATACATTTTTTGAAAAAGTGAATATTTTATAAGATTATGTTATCACTAATATCATTATTTTATCACTTTGCGTGTTTTTCAGTCCAGTGAGGGATTCGAACTCACGCCCTTAGAGTCAGACACCTACACGGTATTTTTCCATAGATTATACAATATTAACTGTTTGCAATTACTACCATTCCAAATATAGCCTATAGTTGTGTTTGTCACTGTCGAAATGAAATAACAACTCATTGCTATCAGCTTAGGCGAAATCAGCACAGCTTCAATCATAGAGGTACTGAGAGTAGCTTCACCTGAACTATTTATTGCAGGACTTTGTTTTTAGCGAAGTCTTTGTGGCTGGATGTTTAAGGCGGTGAGATGCTCAGTGCTGGCAATTTGGTTCCTAAATCCGAGAGTGTGGGTTCGAATATCGATCGGGACTTAACCACGCAAAGTGCTAGAATATTCACTTTTACAGATAGTGTAAATCCAAAGATAACATATAGTTATGCAATATAATCACGTTAATTTAGCTGAGACAGCATACATCACTATTAAATGTCTCTCACTCTAGTTGTTCAATTTCCTAATTCTATTTCAAATTTAAAACATTGAAACATTTTGGAACGTAAGATATTGGCCCGAATGCTATCTGACAAGATGAAATCAAATTGTCTCAGAGACCACCCGGAGGTGAAACCTGTGGGCATGGTTCAATGTAGTGACATCAGTATATACTAACTATAAGAGTGTCAATTGTAAGCTAAGTTTTGTCACATCAATTTTGTTCCAGGTATCAACCATGTATGCATCTACATCAAAACGCCGCTACTTAGCAATCAAGACGTTGCAATCACTATGGCTACGTTCATTAACACAATGTTTATCAGTATAATGTTACAAGGCTAGATGTAATAGTTAACCACCAACCCCTCCCCCGACACACACACACACACACACACACGCACATGCACACACACATACATCATACACACACACATACACCATATACACACGCCCCCACCCCCCACCCCACACACACACACACTCACACACACATACCCACCCAAACCCCGTCTCCCTTCACACTCACTAACCCAGTGTCTGATTGGTGATCCTGCGTTTATTCCCCACTGTCATAAGTGGACCCAGTCGTGACACCTCCAGCCTACACATAAGACCCTGCGTGCTCCGTACAGCATTCAATTGTGAATCATCAATAATCTCAATCACCCCTCGCTCGTTAGTACAGTCGCTATAGTCATCTAGACACGTGAGGACTGAATATATATATTCACAGTGGAATTTGACGGTGTCTGTGATTTCAATTGGATTTTTTGAAATTAACACCAAGCTTTGACGTATTGTATTGTGTAATGGCCTGCTTTCTCTAATTGATCTTAGGCTAAATAAATCGTACGTGCTAAGATACAACATTGTCTTACGACTGTCGTAGCGCAGATCTAGAGATCGTTTTGAAACCGGTGCCATTTGGCACCAGTTCCAAACCGATTTCTGCGCTACGACAGTCGTAAGCCTATGTTACAAAACATTTCCACGGCACATGTTTCAAAAAATAATTACGATCATCTTAACACAAAAATTGCTTTGAGGCACAGGGGCCTAGGTTCAATGGGTTCGATTTACGACGTTTATGTACAAAGGAATGTAATATGTCGCTTTCCAAAGAGAAACTTTGTGATGTCAAAGAGACATAACAGTTAATATGTTTTTTCTATTTGTTGAAGCTGGTTTTCTCGATCCAAATTAATGACTATAAAATATATCAAATGTCACATTTACAGAGTTAACTTTGTTGTACTGATTATGTCACGTCACAAATTTAGTACGTTTGAATAATGGGATATTCCACACAGTATCAGGAATAGCGCCAGCTTTTTATAGTGTATTCTTCCGACAGCGATACTAGTGCTGGATTACCATGTAATATCTTAAATCAGAATGTACCAGGACATTTTGGCTAGCAATGTGAGTTTTAGTTGTTATATATGTACCTGCACTTATAATTCATGTCTGTCAGTAAAAATATGTGGACAAATTTGTGAAAGACCTTTCTCAAAGCGATTTTAGTCTAAGTTTACCGTGAGATCTGAAATATAACATTGGCTTACGACTGTCGAAGCGCAAATATCGCTTTGGAACCGGTGCCATTCGGCACTGGTTCCAAATCGATTTCTATTCTACGCTAAATATAAGCCTTTGATAAAAAAAACATAAGATACCCTAGCAATCCGATTTGTGAACAGTCTATCTTGGGCCGCATTACTCCAAGTAAACGCCATGAGGACAATGTTGCAAAAATAACTTACGATGAATTTAGCCAAAGAGTGCTTTGAGGAGCGGGGGCCCTATGTTGTTTCCGCTGCACAATTACAGTAAAACATGTACAGTTGTATCATGGACGTAACAGATCAACATATAGCTAATTTCACCCACGTGCCTTTTGATATTACACATATTCACACGAGCTGGACAATGTTTAAAACTCCGAGACTGGCCAAATAATTTTTTTAAATTATCAACTTTATCTTGATATATTTCTTATCAGAAGACACGTGGTGAGATTGTATTCATAATTCAAAATCATACTGTGGCACAATTCAATTATTTTGTCAATGTTTTATTGAATTTTCGTCTGTGCTGTCATGCAACAAATGACGTCAACTGTGAAGATGTCTCCTGGGCCCGTTCCTCAAAGCAGTTTTAGGCTAAGTTGATCGTAAGTGATTTTTAAAAATGATGGTCTGTGGAGTTGTTTCTTATCATAGGCTTATGACTATTGTAGCACAGAGATCGATTTGGAACTGGTGCCGAATGACACCGGTTCCAAAGCGATTTCTGCGCTACGACAGCCGTAAGCCAATGTTATATTTTAACATTTACAATCAACTTAGCCTATAATCGCTTTGAGGAACGGGCCCTGGGAGGTATTGCTTCATCTCACACGAGCGATATTTCTTGTGGGCGTCAGTTGTGTATAATAAAATAGAATGATTTAACTAATAACTGACAATCATTGATAAACGTCATCATATGTGTGGACATAGAATAAGCTTGTTCTGCTTATAACCGACGTCTTTGGTAAACAGCTTCCAATTACACTAATGATTGAAATGTTTTCTTAATAATAATTTACCCCTTATTGTACTAATTGTTAAACGCGTGTTGATATGTTATTACTGAAGACATGGATGCCTATTCACAACGTCTTCTTATTCCAAATCCCTCGGTGATGGTTACTGATTACATGGTTACTGGCACAGTGTTTTCAACACTCGGTTGTCAGATGTGCACTTTCTAAAAAATACAAACATACCAACCAACAAAAAACAAGGTTTGTTTTCTAATATCACAAACAAACAAAACTGCATAAAATTTACTATAATTTTGCTGATTGTAAAGTAAAAAAATTCGCACAGCAGCCCTCCATGTTTGGCCCAGCGGTGTGAATATAAATTACTCAAAGCAGTGAAGAGGTAATGAGCAAGTTTTAAGTGCACTGAGCTAATATTTAGTTCACAAATACTTAAATTGTTTTAAACTGTGTGCTTTTAAAAGTAATGTTTTTTTTCTTTTTGGCGATGCACAGTACACAGCAACTAATGACATTTGCGGCTGACCCCTTTCCTAGTGTATAGCACAAAAACGCCATAATTAACCCTTTTAAATGTCAAACTCAATATTTTGCCCTTTCATTGTCCAATTAATAATTCCAAATAGGCTGTTAAAAATCTAATTAGTGATAGTTTGTTTAAAAGAGCTTCGAAAGGAGCTCTTTTAAACAAACTATCACAGAATAGATTTGTAACAGCACAAGATAATCTCAGTTTTAAGTCCTACTAAAATCAATTAGTCACTTAAAGGGTTAAATCCTGAGATAGAATTGAGGACATTTAGGTACATCCGAGTTCCTGCCCCACACTGATTGGTTGCTGGGTGTACGTGCCTATTGAATGATAAAGAAGTGTGGCTCTGAAAAAACATTTCTACAATAATTGTAAATGCCTTCATTATGTGTTAGATCAATTTATGTTTCGACTATGGCGATTGTGCATAATCCGTAGTAATACCACAGCAAACAAGACTTCACTGCGGTACCATATACATGTAAAATGTATAAAATGATCAACTTCGAGATATCTGTGACTGCTTAGTAAGATTGAGTAAGAAGTTCTGAGCTTCAGACGAAAACTAAACAGTCTGCAATGACGAGTGATAAGTAGATTATTTTAATTATTACCCCCAGAACGTTCAAAGTAGAAATATATTCTTTTTAATAAAATAAACCTAAGAAATATCCACGCTCAGGTATAAAACGAAAGATCTCACTTCACCCGATGTGTGCCATGTTTGTACGACATCAATGTAGTGTTTGACGCCATGAGAGATTTGTTAATGCTGTGATAGTGAAACATCAACAGCACTGGGCCAATGGGTCCGGTTGACAAACCTAGCTGCACTAACGGCATTAAGACGTTGCGATGATGGCAATTGTTGAGATATGAAAAACAGCTTCTTATTGCTACATGTAAGTAGTTTTGATTTTGTCCAATTATCACTAGGAAAAAATGTATATAAATTATTTAGCAGATTTTCACTGGTTTGATAAAATTTCCTGTGGAAATTTCATCAAACCAATGGAAATCCGCTGAATAATTTACATACATGTTTTCTAGTGTATGTGTGCCTTAGTATAGCATTGTGACGTAAACTAGTTATTGTGTATCAGCCATTCTTAACTACGTCACTGTAACGTTGTTCCTTGGTTATATAAAAATAAAGTTTTGTTTTTCATCCAAATACTTCAGATATACAGTTGTCAAGTTAGTCTTCAACATGTATAATTTGTTTTACCCTGAAACATTAAGTGTGAATACCTTTCCTGTGGTAATCTTTAAAAGAGCTTATTCAGTGAGTGGGTTGTGGTGAGTCAGTGAGTGGGTTGTGGTGGGAATGGGCGAGTCGGTAAACAAGTGATTGGGATGGTGAGTTTGTGTTTAATGACGTTTTAGCAAAACAGGAGGTACACATGCATTATGGAGGTACACATGCTCTCAATCACAAGGCTAAGAATGCGTGCTCTCAAATAAGCTTTTAGTTTATAAATACTACTCTTTAATAAAAAACATAAAAAGAAGTTTATAAATGTGTGCCTTCATATGAAGGTTTTCAGTTTATAAATGCCCCCAAATAGAATCTTTCAATTTATAAAGACGCTCTCAAATACCAATTTTGAGTTTATAAAAGCGTCTCTGAATATTTTAGTTTAGAAACGGACGCTCTCATACAAAGGCTTTTAATATATATATATTATATTTATCATCTGATTTCATTGTTCATTATTTTTTATGGTTATCATTTGAGTTGACAACAGCAGATAAGAATGTGCATTAAGCGTATGAAAATAATTATAGGATTGTTTGAAGTCATGCTAAGTCGGTTTTTCCATTGCATCCATTTGTGTACACGAAGAAGGTACTTTCAAAACCTATATAAAACGCAATGACCAAAATGACAATGACACGAATTTGATTCAAACCCACCTGAAAACTATTATACACACAATCACGACTCCTATGTGTATTCAAACACAAACCAATCGTGATTATAATCAGTAGAATGTCTCAAAGAGTCCATGGGTGGGTGGATGAATGGGTGAGTTTGGGTGTAACGCCTCTTTCAAACATATGGTGGCGACAATGTTTATGACAGAAAGAAAATCTGCATTCCCAATGTGGTCATGTGATACAATAAAACCTGCGAGCTTCGGCTGGTACCTGCGAACCAAGAGTGTTGCTGTGTTAAAGAATTCGGCTCTGTCTCCATTGCATATTGAAATGTTTCAAACTCAGAGAATGACACCGAATGGTCCAAAGTTCAGCACGCTAAGCCATCCCCTCACAGTCACCCCATATCCCCCACCCACTTAACATCCGACAACACACAACAAACAACACTTCTACTTAGCCAGATCACAAGTATAGCATTTTTAATAAATGCACTTTTTAAAAAAAATCGTTTGTATCCTGGTGAACTAGTCACGTTGTTATCTCTCAAGGAGTTTCACAAGTACACAGTATATTAACATTAAACTATTGGACAGTATTACTACGAAAAGAACAAGGGCCGGGCCACATTGACGCCGCGCGCCATCAACTGTCCTCACCCAAAAAACTGCAACAATGATAAATCTATTACCACCCCACACTAACACGTCAATGTTAGTGTGGGGGTGGTAATGATGTTATCGTTGTTATAATTTTTGGACGAGCGCGTTGCTGGTAGATGAGGAAGGGGGGGGGGGGGGGGGGGGGGTG
>JAULCD010024877.1:0-12672 GCA_032361085.1 Calliostoma canaliculatum | reverse complement strand
AAGAATCTAGACCGAAACGTCACTACTGTCCAATAACGAAGTTGATTATCCATAAAATGTTGTCATACAGTACTCACAACTTCTAAAATGCCTCTCAAACAATGAAAATAATTTGGCAAAAGTTAAAACTGTGACAACTTTATACTGTTAAAATCTATCTTGTAGGAGCTCTTTTAAACAAATTATTCCAGGATAGGTTTTTAAAAACCGGGAATTTGGATATGAAATTAACACATGATGTTACTAAGGGTTAAGCAAGTTTTGCTGTATTTTTTTTAATTTAAGAGCTTTAAAAAAAAAATAGAACAGGAGAAATTGTCTTGGCCTACTTAGATACAAATTGGACATGGAAATCAACACGTATGCTTCTATCAAGTAAAGGGTTAATCAGTTACATAGAATAGTTACATAGTCAGCATGTGGTATGCATTATCTCCATCATCTCCATCTTAGACAAGGAAGAGGACGATGTTAACCCCTTTAATTGACTTTTTAAAAAAAAGTTAAAATTATGACCCTGCTGTTGAAAACCAATTCTGGAGTAATTTGTTTAAAAGAGCTTCAGTAGGGGTTCTTTTAAAACAAATTATCCAAGGATAGGTTTTTAAGAGCCTATTTATGTTGTAAACTTGAAAGTGAATTTATAAACTAAACGTTAACTTCGCATCATAAGGGTATTTAAATTACCCACGGTTTTTTGTGTTACTGTTGGATGGTTTTTAAATCTTTTCTCTCTTACATAAAAAAAGTGTGTTTTTATTATGTTTAAAATGTTTGTAACAATATAACATTGCAGATAAGTACAAGTTTTCCAAAACAGACTGGTGTTCATTGTATTACTTTCATTAATCACTTGTTTGATAATATCCAGATGTCATTTCAAATTTTTGTGATTTTAAATAGACTTTTAATTCTGTTCAATTGTCAAAAAAAATTGTATCAAATTTTAAGGTACTTTATCAAATTCTCTTGTTCTTTCAAACCCATTTCTCTTCATTATCCTCACCCTTCGAATGATGAATAAATTTTATTAGGATTCAAAGCTTTGAGTGAGTTATGGTTGACGCTGTTTTTAACAATTTTTCAGTTATATCGCAGTGGCAGAGTTTACAGCAGGAGGAAAGCCTGCATCACCAATGTGGTTATGCCATGCAGTGAACCCTGCGAGCTTCAGCTGGTACCTGCGTACCAAGAGTGTATTGCAATCTGTCCTCACTGTGTGAAATGTTTCAAACACAGAGAATGATGCCGAGCCCCTGGGCGGGATTCGAACCCCGCACCACTTGGTTCAAAGACCGGCACGCTAACCAGTGCGCTATCCCGGCCCCCCAAATCTCTGAGAATGAACCACATACAGTAAGGGTTAAGTGAATGCTACTGAGTGGTTAACCAATTCCGCATCACTTTACCTTAGTAGTATTAACTCTTCAAATGCTAAGCCCAATTTGTTTCTATTTTAATGTCAAAATTATGCCCAAAATAAGCTGTTAAAAACCTATCCTGTGATCATTTGTTTAAAAGAGCTCCTACAGGAGCTCTTTTGAACAAACTACCACAGGACAGATTTTTAACAACGCAAGGTGGTCACAGTCACATTTACTTAATCCTATTTAGCACTGTAAGGGTTCATTGAAGGTTTACCTCCTACAATAAAATGTAAACCTGAGTGAAAACATTTAACCCAAAGAGTTCTCAACTAAAGTCAGTAGGAGTTAAAACTGTGACCACCTTGAATTTGAATAAGGAGACAGAGTCGTCTATATTCCCCGAACAAATTTTAAATGTTCAAAATTCTCAAAACGTAAAAGACACCACAACTGCTTGATGTGTGTACACAAATTCATGACAATATGGTGAACTGTTTTGCTCTGGACACAACATGTGACGAATAAACGAACAGAGTTCGTTTCTAAACGCCCCCGAACTTTATTTAGGTGAGATAAAAAAAATATGACTTTTTAATGCTGGTTAGAATTTTAAAGAATAAAGTAAAAGT
Source organism: Calliostoma canaliculatum (assembly GCA_032361085.1). NCBI lineage: Eukaryota > Metazoa > Mollusca > Gastropoda > Trochida > Calliostomatidae > Calliostoma > Calliostoma canaliculatum. The sequence continues at coordinate 10,676 of JAULCD010024877.1, read as the reverse complement.
TGAATTTTTTTCTTTTACTTCAAGTCAACCAATGAGATTTTACTTGTCCATTCAGTTCATTTATTAAAGCGGAACTGTTCCAACTGTTGTATGCCATGAACTAACGCATGTACCGACTAACTCCATGCTAAGTAAAGTACATTTATCTGGTCCACTCATGTTGGTACGAGACAGTAATTAAAACAGGGAGCCTGGTTGCTAACAATCTGATCTGTATATCAGGCAGTCATGCATGTTCAAACCATTGATTTCACATCATCGAGTCAGGTTAACCCTAAAAGAATTTGGGTTGGTTGGACTTAACCCTTAAAGTGCTAAAATGGGGTCAACTGAACTTAAATCTCTGACCACCTTGTGCCGTTGAAAACCTATCCAGAGGTAATTTGTTTAAAAAAGCTCCTACATGAGCTCTTTTAAACAAAATATCACAGGGTAGGTTTTCAACAGCTTATTTAGGTAGAATAGGTAGAAACAGCTACCACCTACCATCTTCTGTTACTATCTACATTGCAAGAGCTCTTTTGAACAAATTAAACAGCCTATTTGTAAATTTGGACCCTGAAACTAAGAAAGCATGTGTCAGCACTTTAAGAGTTAACTGCTATGGCAACCTACTCCCAGGGAAAGCTGGTCGGACAACAAAGTTAGGATTATTTATTGATAATTCTCCTTTTGTTTACTGCATGCTTCGGTGAGAAAAGAAAATACAGTCATTGAGGAAATGTAGATACACCAGGAAATTCTGGCGTAAGCGTTGCCATAGAAACCGACGACGACATTTTGCAGAGAACAATAAGCTGTCCTGGCACAAATAACTATGATTGTATAGATCTGCAAACTTTCATCAGGTGACTACGGAACTGGCAAGCGGGACTCTCCCCTGTCCAAACCGCTTTAACCTGAATGCCTTATCAGAGTTTAAAGTAACCATGACAACCGGACACATCAAAGGCTTGAGAGTGGAGGTTGTCTAATCTTGACAAGTTGGCCTGGGTCTGGATGATCAGGGAGACATCAATTTTTCACAATGCTTCTCCTTCAGGCTCTTCACCCAATCAATGGGTGGCAGATGATTGGCAAGCAGATTTTAAGAAGTTTATTGGGAAATTATGCCCCATCAATCTGTTGCTATGGTAACAAAACATTCACTGGACCTGTGAGTTAGGATCACAAATGCCAAAATCATTGTAAACTGTGCACTTTTTAGAGAAAAACAATTTTTTCTTTGGAAAGTGCACAGTTTACAAGGATTTTGGCATTTGTAAAAGAATCTGTTGACTAGTGAGTGGTACCAGCATTGTGCAGTTGTGGGACACGGACTTCACAGGTCACAGGTCACAGGTCACAGGTCACAGGTCAAATTGCCTTGTTAAATTTGCAGTTCACCAGAATAAATGTACTTTTGAAAACATGTTTAGCCTTAAAACTGCCTGCAGCAACATATTGATTATTTCAGTGTCTAAAGTTTAGCTTAACTATGCTTGTGAAAATCAATACCAGGTAATTTGTTTTAAAAGTTACTGAAAAGAAATGGTCAGAATTTCAAGTGATGCAAAGTTGTATTCAGCAGGACAGTGATAAGTAGCATAACATTGAGAAAACAGTTTTTAAAAATTAAAAATTAAAAAATTATAAAAAAAACACCAAAAAACACATGGCACCCTTAAAAAGCAACAACAACAAAACCTGATGTAAACTGAATACAGTATAACTAAAATATTTGAAACAAATAATAATTATTTTTTTAGTTTTTGGAGATAATTATATTTATGTCTGCAAGTTTAACCCTTTACAACGAAGATCAGTTTGAATTTGAATTATTAACTTTTTTCTGGTGTACACCAAGTTTGCAATAAATAATTTTTACAAGTTCCTCACTGCTGAATATAATATAAGCCTTCAGAGCATGAATTGCAAGCTTATTTATTGTTTGAAACCAGCGATGTGGTTGTTGCCTGCCCAGCTAAGACACAACATAAATGAATAAGCTTCAAACTTTGGTGGAAATTTTATGTTTCTCATAATTTCGCAAGTCAGCAAACCCAGTAAGTCATGGAAGTCATGTACGACTGTAAATATAAATGCTTCGTTGCCAGGTATCACTTCCCAAGACATGAATCTCATAAAGTCATTTTTAGGAAATATTTAAGGAATTGTTGACATTTTTATTATGTTGAAATTTACTGTATTTTAACGACAATTCTAAACTTGACAGAAGTGTTAAGTCTACATAATTAATGTGCAAAGAAACATAGTTATGGTGTGGAAACTACCTTTTTGGACTTTATGCCCATTAATATGCTATAAACTTACACCTAAAACACGTCACACATACAACTTAGTCTTCTTTCTTTTTTAAATTCAAAACCAGTCCTGTTTTCTGTGAAACATAATAAGTGCAAACAGAATATAGGGCCAAAAATATGTTAAAATAAATTGAAGCAGTAACTTAAATTTATTTATTTCGAAAAAATCTGTTCACAATAGGTGTGTGACAGTTCACTTATTTTTCAAAATGGGTATTGACAGTTAATGCAACATGATATGAACAAGTTCAGACACATTGAACAGTTCTCAAATAGATAATGTACTTTGATACCTAATCTTAACAACGATTGTAAGTGGTAAACATAAAAAAATTACAAAATAATCCATGCAATCAATTTGAATTCTTATTCCCAAATGCCCTCAGGCATACTGACCAACAGGTGAAATTATAAATATTTAATGTGCAGCTTTAGTTTACTTTTGTGTAACCACAAAGTTATTTTTTGCATGGACTCTTAATGTTAACCCTTACATGGACTCTTAATGTTAACCCTTACATGGACTCTTAATGTTAACCCTTACAGTGCTGAACTGCCACTTAAACATAACGTTTGTCATAATTTTACATCCCACTCAAATTAAGTTGAAACTTTGAGGGTTAAGCAAAGTATTGCAAGTGTTGCAGGTGAGAATGTGTACAGGGAAAGAGTTCATTGGACACCGGGCTGCACGAGGATACCCCCACGTGGGGGTCAACACTGAAAACAAACACCCAATATTGGATAATAAAGGCACATTTTGTAAATGGCCTCGCTCTTATTTAGCTGCAAGACTTCTTGTCACAATGTTAAGAATACACCCAAAATTTGAAGAACAAAAACAGTTTAACCATACCCAACCAATTTGCATAATAAAAAATGGGTGTTTTTTACAAAATAGTTTGTATTGATTGGTCATAAATTAAAATGTATTTCAACTGAATTATTTCATGAATTTACAACTATTTTTAATTTATTTGCATTCATTTACAGTAAAATTTGAATTATCGCAAATTTATATTTTACATGGGGCCCATTCCAAGCTATCACAAACTAAGATCGTTATTAGTCAATACTTCTTCTCGACTGTTAAACACTTTCTTTTGAAACCAAATGAAGGTGGGGAAAAAGCAAGGTCTTATTCTACAAAGTTTTTATAAGCTAAGATATCTAACTTCCATTTTAGAGAAAGGGCACTAAGATGAAAGTAAGATATCCTAGCCTTACAATAGTTTTGTGAAATGGGGCCAGGTCATGCTATCCCACATGATAAAATGTGAACATTATTCAAGAATGGATATGATTTATAGAAAGGTATATCAAGACTACACTATTCCCATAAACAGGACTGAAGGAGAAATAATTTACAGCAGATTATTTTTTTATGTCAACTTCTTCAGCATGGGAACACTAAAGAAGTTTATAGCGCCTTTTCACTGCAAGGTGTCTTTCAAAGAATAAAAAAACCATTTGAATCTTCCTCAAGGTCTCATTATTGTTTACAAATGTAGCATACCTACTCATAAAACTCTCACATGGCTGGGATATCTAACTTTCATTTCAGCATTCTCAATAGAACAAACATATAATAAGTGTCCGTGCTTACATCTTCCCAATGTTTTTTATGCATTGAAATCTTCTCATATTCTGACGTGAAGGATGCAGATTTATTAATTTCCTTACACACATGTTCATCTAAGGGACCTCATAAATATAATAGGGATTTTAATTTGGGGACCCAACAACTGTTATGCAAGGTATGTGAATTTATAACATCAGGTAAGCTGATAAGTAGTATTATAATTTTTGACACCCTAGTTTTCTCTGGTAGATAGCAATTGAATTATGTTTTTTTAAAACCCAGAAAACAAATAAAAACTTATAAGAACAAAAACAAAAAAGAAAGTTATGCTCCAGACAATTATTTTCAACTAAATTGACCACTGACAACGTGAACTAACCGTTTCAGTGTTGTGTGAGTGAGTGTGTGAGTGACTGTATGTGTGAGTGAGTGACGGAGTGACTGTATGTGTGAGTGAGTGTGTGAGTGACTGTATGTGTGAGTGAGTGTGTGATTGACTGTGTGAGTGACTGTATGAGTGAGTGAGTGACGGAGTGACTGTAGGAGTGACTGTGTGAGTAAGTGAGTGAATGACTGTATGAGTGACTGTATAAGTGAGTGAGTAAGTGACTGTGTGAGTGAGCGCATGAGTGATTGTATGAGTGACTGTGTGAGTGACTGTGTGAGTGAGTGAGTAAGTGACTGTATGAGTGACTGTATGAGTGAGTAAGTGAGTGAGTGACTGTGAGTGAGCGTATGAGTGACTGTGTGAGTGACTGTGTGAGTGACTGTATGAGTGATTGTATAAGTGACTGTGTGAGTGACTCAGGAAATGAGTGAGTGAGTTAGTGACTTTATACGTGACTGTGTGAGTGACTGTATGAGTGAGTGTCTGTATGAGTGAGTGACTGTGTGAGTGACTGTATGAGTGACTGTATGAGTGACTGTATGAGTGACTGTGTGAGTGAGTGGCTGTATGAGTGACTGTGTGAGTGAGTGACTGTGTGAGTGACTGTGTGAGTGACTGTATGAGTGAGTGACTTTATGAGTGACTGTATGCGTGACTGTATGAGTGACTGTATGAGTGACTGTATAAGTGATTGAGTGAGTGAGAGTTTGACTGTATGAGTAACTGTATGAGTGACTGTATGAGTGACTTTATGAGTGACTGTATGAATGACTGTATGAGTGACTGTATGAGTGACTGTATGAGTGACTGTATAAGTAACTGTATGAGTGACTGTATAAGTGACTGTATGAGTGACTGTATGAGTGAGTGACTGTATAAATGACTGTATGAGTGACTTTATGATTGACTGTATGAGTGACTGTATGAGTTACTGTATGAGTGACTGTATGAGTGATTGTATGAGTGAGTGACTGTGTAAGTGACTGTGTGAGTAACTGTATGAGTGACTGTATAAGTGATTGAGTGAGTGAGCGTTTGACTGTATGAGTGACTGTATGAGTAACTGTATGAGTGACTATATGAGTGACTGTGTGAGTGAGTGTTTGACTGTGTGAGTGACTGTATGAGATAACTGTATGAGTGACTGTGTAAGTGACTGTACGAGTGACTGTATAGGTGACTGTGTGAGTGACTGTATGAGTGACTGTATAAGTGACTGTGTAAGTGACTGTATGAGTGACTGTATAAGTGACTGTGTAAGTGACTGTATAAGTGACTGTATGAGTGACTGTGTGAGTAACTGTATGAGTGAATGTATGAGTGACTGTACGTGTGACTATATGAGTGACTGTATACGTGACTTTGTGTAAGTAACTTTATGAGTGACTGTATGAGTGAGTGACTGTGTGAGTAACTGTATGAGTGACTGTATGAGTGAGTGAGTGACTGTGTGAGTGACTTTATGAGTGACTGTATGAGTGACTTTATGAGTGACTGTATGAGTGAGTGAGTGAGTTAGTGAGTAAGCGAGCGACGGAGCTAAGTGAGTGAGTGAGTTGAAGTTTTAAACATTATTTCAGTTGTCTTGCGGCAGTCAGGTTCATAGCGGGGGTCACCTAGTGTTGCTCTGTGAACCTGGCGAGTCTCGGCTGGTGTTGACGAATCAAGGGTGATGCAAGCATTGCACTCTATCCTCGCAACCCTGTAGAGTGGTTCTTCACTGCTGAAAGTGATCGAAAGTTTTATATGCATATTTTTGGGTGTGTATTCTAGTTCTATTTCACCAATAAACAAATTCATACAAATGTCTCAGATAAAAGTATTCAACTTATTATTAAATAAAAGGAATTTTTTTTTTTAAATATAAATAAAATATAATCAATAAGTATTTTTCTTTAGCATACTTTTGAAAATTGTAAAAATCTGACACTTAAATTGTGTAAATTATAGTTTAACATTAATAAACAATAAAACGTTATAACAATAAGTTTTTTACTTCCTTATCACATAATACACATAGATTGCTGAATTAGGGTTAGTAGACATAAAACTATGACAACCTTGTGCTGTTGAAAACTAATCCTGTGTTATTTGTTTAAAATAGCTCCTTCAGAAGCTCTTTTAAATAAATACCACAGGAAAAGTTTTCAACAGTTTTTTGGACAATGAAATTGACAAATGTTGGCATAGCATTTTATAAGGCAGCTAAATATTTCTCTGTGATATTAAGTGAGTTAGTTATTGTCCTTTATATAGTGCCAAATATGCTGTTGTTATGACAATGCTCATTAAAGTATTTCATCCAACCCTGCTAGTCCAGTTGCTATGCCCCCCTTCACCCCCCTCACCTCTCCCCCAATCATGGGAGGGAGTAGACTCCTTAAACCATGCTCAATAGCAATTAGGTCTGTCACCAAGATTTAGAAAAAAAAATCTTCTCCTTATATGCTTCAATATTTATTGGCTGCCAGCCCAAACCAGCTATTCCAGTATTTTGGCGAGAGGCCTATAATAAATGTGATCGTCACTAATTCTTTGCTTAGGTTTCAGCCTCCATAGCAACCAGTGGAACTATGGAGGATTTTCCAATAGAGTTCACAAACGGGGCACTGTATAGAAATCGTAATCACCGTTACAACACCTAATGTTTTTATGAAATCTGCGGGCTCCGACATTGCGCTCAATTGAATTAAAGTATATCAAAAGTTTTCACCACTCATACATCTTAAACAAGCCCACAATTGACAAGTTGTGGCCTGGACAACACGGTCTCGGGACTAAAAGACAAATTCTATGGTCTGACGCCGGCGCATTTTTCAATAAATCGGGTTCATTAGAGTAAACCTAGATGCCTAGCAATTCACAAAACCTTCATAAACATGCGGCTCAACCAGACTAAAAATCCTAAAGTATTGTATATAGATATATTGTACACAGATGTATAGAGTTTGCTATGACATAAAGAAATGTAGACATAGTGCATATGTCTGGCAAGTACTTAATCAGGCCAGCCTCTATCACAACAAGATTGGAGGTTAAACATTGTTCATATTTGACTACTCACAATTCTATTCAAAAACAAACACTGAGCAGATTGGTTCTCACAATACCATGTATTGGGTTTATGTAGCTGGAACAACTCATAAAACATTGATGTATGCAGGAAATGTCCTTAAAATTCAAATTTATCAATATTTACCTGTCCTAGTGTCTTGCTGTTTGATATGTATCCTATAGATTTAAGGCAAAATATTAAAAATCTAGAAGGCTTGTACTTACAGGCTAACCTAATTAAATTAGTTCAGATCTTCCCAACAAACAATACATAAAACATGTATTACCAAGTATAAATATATGTCTCATGGTTATTAATATTTAATAGTCAAACAGGCGTTGAATCCCTGATGTACATTATGTGATGCAGTGAAAAATGCGAGTTTCGTCTGGTACCTGCGAACTGTAAATGTTAAGGTTACTATAATCATACCAAAAATAATATGAAATATTTCTCACGTTTTAGGTATAACATTGCAAAAAACGTTTTAAATTGCGCTCTTTCTGAAGAAAGTAGCTTTGTGAAATACATTACATTATAGATATATTATTTAACCCTTTAAGTGCCACGCTTAATATCTATCAATTTAAATGCACAGTTCAAACTAGGCGGTTGAAAATCTATTCTGATAATTTGTTTAAAAAAGAGTTCCCTCGGGGTAGGTTTCCAACAGCACAAGGCAGTCACAGTTTGAAAAATTAATTACACCAGGATAGGTTTTCAACACCCCTGTAGTCACAGTTTGAAAGTTTTTTTAATTCACTGTAAGGGTTAAACATTTTTCTCTGCAAACAAGCTTTACATACAGAACAAAGCAAGTTAGTTATGTCTGAACCCAGGCAATTCACTTTGCTGACTAAGCTCTCCACAAGTCTATCTATGTCGTGGTAAGATGTTTGGACAAGGAATTACTACGGCTTTAAGTAGACCACTGCTGAAATAGGAATCTTGGGCCACATTTTGCGGTCAGAATGTCAATCCTGCTGTGTACTGTCCACTCATAGCATCTGGATGGCCAACCTCGTCACATTCATATTGACCAGGGTCCTGTTCCTCAAAGCGATCTTAGGCTAAATTGATCGTAAGAGATTTTTGAAACAGTGTCCTGTAGAGTTGTTTCTCATAATAGGCTTACGACTGGCGTGGCGCAGAGATCAATTTAGAACCAGTGCCGAATGGCACCGGTTCCGAAGCAATCTTTGCGCTACGACAGTCGTAAGCCAATGTTATGTTTTAGCACTTACGATCAACTTAGCCTAAAATCGCTTTGGGAACAGGGCCCAGGGCCCTGTTTCTCAAAACATTCTTAGGGTAAGTTCATTGAAAGTGCTGAAATATAACATTGCTTTACGACTGTCGTAGCCTAGAGATCGCTTTGGAACAGGTGCCATTCGGCACCAGTTCCAAATCGATTTCTGCGCTAAGACATTCATAAGCCTATGACAAGCAACAACTCCACAGGACATTGTTTTTTTTTAAAAATCACTTACGATCAATTTCAGATCACTTTAAAGAACAGGGACCTATTGTTTTTAAAATGAACAACAATGATTAGTTGCATGTTTGTTGGTTAAATAGTTAAAAGTCCTTATGGTTGAATGATCAAACAAATAAATGATTTAATGGTTTAATGGGCTCAACAACTCCCAGGGGCACCATGAATGGTGAAAGGTTTTCAAAATCAAGAACAGTGTCCATTAACAAATATGTTCAACATATAGGAGGTACATCTGCAATCGATCTTATGGCTGAATGATTGAAAAAGACAAATGGTTGAATGGTTGAATGGGTTTAAAGACTCTGAGGTCACCATGAATGGTGAAAGGTTTTAAAACAGTAACAGTCTCCATTAACAGACAAAGACATGTTTAACATGTTGGAGATACATCTGCATTATGGATAGGTTGGGTTTGTTTCCGTTTTTATTTAAATGGAGAGGGTTTGTTTTGGTTGGGTGTTTTCATTGTTTAAGAACAATATAAAATATTATATTTATCACAAGGTAAAATTTAATTATTTGAACTTTGTAGATTTTCAGAACTTACCAAAATATGCAACTCAAGTTACAAAGAATTTAACCTTCAATCATCCTCTAAAAAATTTGTAATTCTAACTTTTACAAGTTTTTATGAAAACTTTAACTTAACAAAATCAGTATTATGTTCAATCTGAGGCTGTTGAAAATGTATCCCTTGGTTACTCATTTAAAATAGCTTTGGTTTTTCCAACAGCTGTATGTAAATTACCACAGAAAATGATTTTAGTAGCACAAAGTATGTATGCTATAGGTCCTTCCAACTGAGTTTAACTCTCCTTAGTTTAAAAGCTTTCTCAGGTGATTTCAGAACGCCAAGGGTTAAACTCTTTCTCTGCTCTCCAAAGAATTACAATGACAGAAAATCAACAGAAAAAGAAACCAAAAAATAACGACAGATCAAATTTACTTAACCCAGTAATGAAAAAGTGTGTTTCTGACAGTGATGGAAAAGCTTTTCATTTATTGCCAATGACAAGATGGAACTTGAGACTTTAGATTCGCTCAAGTCAGGTCAAAGATAGTTGCAAGAAAATAAAAGAACTGCCATAAAAAGTCACACACACACAATTTCTTTTACCTAACTCAATGAAGAAAACACAATTTCCGACATTGATGCACAAGCTTCTTATTTATTCTCAATGAAAGACTTCAATGAAAGCAGTTCCAAGTTTAGACATCTATTCAAGATGGCCGCCAATACTCTGGCCGAGCAGACGGACATCTCCGGAGGAAGATGGCCATCATCTTCTGGATGAATCTTTCTCTAGTCTTTATCTCACGATAGGAGGCTGATTATGTGTCCAGGCAAAATAACGTAGGTTACTCACTCAATGAAATGAACACCATCAAAACTGATGCAGACACGAGGGAGGAATCAATACAAGTGAACCAACAGCCTGTTTCCAAGCTTCAATTATTCACAAGCTGTCCCTTTGAATAAATGGTGATGATAGTTGGCTAAATATCCTCAAGAAGCAATGAAATCTATCTCTTTCAGGCAGCAATAGCTTTGACTATCCTGACCCCCTGTCATAGTTCTAAAGGTCAAGGTTCTCTGATGTGTGTATTCATCACATCAGTGTCGATGGAAAAACGTGCAATTCTTCATTTTTTATTCATTTCTTTCATGAAGAACAGTTTTCCCAGATAAACATTTCAAACATAAAAGTAATGGACCCATTTCACTAATCATTTAACCCTTCGAGTACTGAATTATTTCAGTCAAATTTAAAACCATGACCACCTTTTGCTGTTAAAATTCATAAACCTATCCTGTGGTAATTTGTTTAAAAGAGCTCCTATAGGAG
>JAULCD010024766.1:0-12672 GCA_032361085.1 Calliostoma canaliculatum | reverse complement strand
CAAGTTTTACAATAAAAACACGAGTTGGAATTAAAGATTGAAAAACAGTCGCATAAATTGAGGAAAATATTCTAAATCCAGACAATAAGCCGTTTTTAGTGAAAAATATACCAAGTCCAGACATAACAAGTTGATTTTATCGAAAAAGCAAAAATTATTTTTAGTCCGAACTCTCCAAAAGCAGAAAAAGTGGAAAAAAATTCCAAGTCCAGCATATTATCATAGTGTCAACATATCACAAATATTCTTAGTTATATTCTTATATAGAAAACTATCTTAGTGTAAATATATTACAAATATTCTTATCAATATGAAACCTATATAATATTATTAACATCATGATACAAAAACACACACTTTGGCAAGTAACTTAGATGGCACTCAGACATGCCAGATTAACCCAGGGCTACATAGACACATACAGTTAGGTAGATTACCAACACTAGCTATCAAAAACAAAGAAATAACCCTCAGTTGAACCAATTATTTATTGTTTAAGAAAGAACCAATCGGATGATTTCTCATTGTACAGTTTAAGGTTAGAAACCCCAAACAGCAGAGTAAATGCAGAGTAGGTTTGGACACCAACATTAGGACCTTGCTCTCCCGACCCAGAGAGATGTGCCAACTCTCTCTCTGGGACTATGTTTATTTTTCCATGTTTGATGTTACTTGTTATTAAAATTGTATATAGTCTCCTGTTGGCTTTCTGCTCATTTGTGACTACTTCCCCCCTGAGTCATCATTTTGGATATTGAACATTCATAAGAAGATACATAAGAAGGTCTTATGAGATAACAATCCTATAAGAACCTTATAATAATATCCCCAATATCACCCAAGAGCCGTCCGGGTCGCGCCGTGGCATTTTGCCAGACTCATACCAGCCTGCGGGGCGATCCGGGATGTGCCATGAGCGGACGCAGACCCAAAACAAAGCCGCACAGTAAGGGTTAACATATGCGCTGTCTGATGTCCCATGCACCACTGTGTTTATAAACATATAAACAAAATATAAAGTTGGCCACAGTGTTGGTGGGTTTTTGTTATTTGTGTGGTCAAAAACAAATGTTAGTGTGTTTGGACATAGTAAAAGTGTGAAAACACCTGTAGTAAGAGTGAATTATGATTATTTTGACGCAAACTTATGGAAAAAAGCATATAACTAATGAAGCAAAGTAGATGATTTAGTAATCATATAGACATGAAAATAGACATTTAAACTCTGTCAGAAAGTCAAAATATGGAATAGAATCGCGCATCATGTTGTCTAGCGATTTGTCGTATATCGAATGCCTCTGTGTGTTTACCATAAAACTTCTTAAATGCTCTGATCAATCCAAAGATTGTATAGCCTTGATTAAAAAATTTGGTTGTGAGAACAGCATGTCTCTCCATAAAACTGATATAAGCTGAACATGCTCTTAAGTATCTCAGTACTTGTGAAGTGTAAAAACCGTAAGCTGGAGCTGTAGGGATGTTTCTTGACATAAAGGGGTAATTGACAATAGGAAAATTAAAGTTGTCCCGTTTGTTAAACAGCTTAGTGCAGAGGTTTCCGTCATTCTGAATATCTATGCTAAGATCAAGATAAGACATTAATGTTGACTTCTCAGTTTCTTTGATTTCCAATTCAGGTGGATAAATTAGATGAAGATACTCATTTATCTTAGCATTATTGAAGGAACTGAGATCATCTATGTATCTAAAACTAAGATTAAACTTTTAGGCTGTGTATACTTTCTTTAATTTTACTAGATTTGTTAAAAAATGTTGATTCATGAGCAAAGAGAAACAGATAAACTAGAAGTGGAGCACAATTAGTGTCTATGGGGATACCAACTTCTTGTCTGAGTATTTTCTCCCCAAATTTGACAAATATATTGTCAATCAGAAAATCTAGCTCACATATTTCAGTCTCAGCATATTTCTTTGTAGTGTTGCTTTCTGTCTTAATAAATTGACCACATCCATTGACTATAGAAATATAGTTATATTTACAAAACACTGTTTTACATATGTCTGGGATCACCAATCTGTGGCTTACCCTAACTTTTTTAAATTCGTTTTACTTCTATTTTATTAATGCTAGAATTATAAATGTATATTAAGATAAGTTTTTCTTTGCAAATCGAATTAAGACACGTAGAAGCCAATACATCATAATGTGTTGCATATTTATTACGGTTTTGTGAAACGGTTCCTACGACATCAACTTGTCAGCAAAACTTGTGTGTGTGTGTGTGTGTGTGTGTGTGTGTGTGAGAGAGAGTGTTTGCATGTGTGTATGTGTGTGTGTGCGTGTGTGTTTGTGTGTGTGTTTGTGTGTCACGATGTAAACATAGGGCTGAAAACTTCGTGAACTTACAAAATAGACATATTAAAACTGTGACGTTTTTGTTCAATTAATTTCGTGAGAACATTTTTCAGTGTTATTTCACCTTTTTGTCTACAATTTTTAATGTGACTATTACTCTCTTTGATGGACGATGGAATGTTGTTTCTTACTTTATTTAAAGCGGAACGTGTTGTGAAAGTTATTTTATTAACTTTCCATTATGACGCATGCACGCGTAATATATGCTTTTTAATCTCTCATTCAATCATTTAGAATCAGCTAAAACTAAAGTAATAGTATCTGAATTAACAATAGTAATATCTTTAATTTATATCTGATTTAATATCAGACCAAAAATGAAAAATAACACCACTAGAATTGTTATATTTTCACTATTGAAGTTTTGAAAGAACATTTGGAAGTTGTAGGCATAATTGAGTATTTCTTGATTTAAGTTTCTTTGTGTACCAATGTCCCAAAAAAGATACTACAATTTTTTAGAAATCTTTTTATTAAGAAATATTTTTTATCTGAAAAATTACTTGTACCCTACGTTCTAAACCAAATGTATCCCGTCGATAAAACCAGGAACATTTGATCAATTGAGAAAAAACGTGCAATTTGCCCAAATGACATCCCGTCCCGTACAACGAAATGCATGTGCAAATCTTCTGCATAAAACTGCTGACTCGACACGTTAGGAAAACAGAAACAATACACAAACAAAATGCAACGTTTGACAGCGATTTGGGAGAAAGAGAGTGTGAAATGGTCCAACAGGGAGCTACGCACCCCGACGTCGCCAGAGCAAAAGGATGCGCCCGTAACCGTCACCAGGTTAATGCAGTGGTTGCGTCAAACAGTTTGGACAGCAGGAGACCACGGGTGACCACACCTATTGAAAACCGCCATTTCCGGTTACTTCACCATCTAAATCGCTTCGTAACGGCGACATTAACGGCACCGACGGCATTGGGACACGTGATAAGTAGACAAACCGTGTACAGGAGATTGCGGGAACATGGTATCCGAGATTGTCGCCCCTACCGCAGAGCGCTCCCGAAACCGATTTAACAGACGGACAAGGGTCAGGCAAGTTCAACGTTGTCAACGGCGAGACTGGGCATGTGTCATGTTTTCTGACGCAGTAGATTTGGTATCTTCAGGAACATTAGTTGGTTCGCCCTGTGCCTCCAGTTAACCTCCGAAAATTGGACCAATGCATCCTAGATGAATGGCAACGCCAACGTCAACGTCAACGTCAATGGCAACGTCATTAGACGTCTAACGTCATCTCCCGAAGACGTGTGCTGACGTTCACAGTGGACATACCCAGTGCAACCGTACTTTGAGACGTGTGTTGTGACTTGTTCCACACTTATCAACTGTATTGAAATGAAATTCTCAGTTTTGATCCTTCGCGTTTTTACATGACTGTCTTCATGATTGTAAAGGATTGATTAAAATGATTCTTTGTACACATACTGTAAAATAATTAATCAACAATAATATACCATTTTGAAATGGCTGTATCGCTTAGTTTTTAGTAATGTCCTTTCAAACATGTGGTATCGTTTCTTTTTGGACATTAGTTTACATGAGTTTAGGACGTTGTAGAGCATATGCTTGCTCCTTTATTAGATGTGCCCAAAAACCTTGTGAGCAATTGTACCAAGAAGTTGATGTACACATCCTGAACTATGCTTCACTGCTTGTTCGTCCTTGTCTGCTATCATATTTACTTGATGTATTTGTTTAACAGAGTGTGGTAATGAAACCTATGGTTTCAACTGCAGTAACAGGTGCAATGACAGGAAGTGTTCAGGAGATCAGTCATGTGGTCGCTTCAATGGAACATGTGACCAAGGTTGTCTTCCGGGTTGGAGAGAAACTGACTGTACCAAAGGTACTTGTTGTATTAATTTTTCTGAGCTCCCACATGTGGCAACGTCAATAGTAATAATAATAGAGATGAACTGATAAACAAAATAACCTTTGTATTGTTAAATTAATTTTAGTTGAATTCTAAATTGTGACTATCTGTCCTGTTGAAAACCTGTTTGGATGATCTCATATTACAGTAATATAGAATATTAATTATGAAGGAGATAAACTGGTAAAGGACATAGATGATCTAATTTGACAGTAATATAGACTAGTAAAATATAAGCATCATTAGTCGTACTTCGAAGATGGCGAATTGAACAGCTAATAGGAAATTCAAATACAATATATGACTTTTTGGTAGTAGCTGTGTTCACAAGTAAAAGCTGGGACTATGTTAAAAGCCAAATTTAACCATAATAATAATTTAATAATGTAAACATTTAAATGGACCTTTTTGTTTTGCATCAAACAGTATATTATAGTTATAATATGTCCTTATATTTACACACTTTGTATCTTACTGCTTATCTGCTTCCTGGGACAAAATGGTTTGCTTGGTAAACTGGGGCAAAACACATTTATGTTTGTAAGCATATGTCTTGTAAACCATTTATATGGATTTATATAATAATACCTTAAATACACTTTTTTACTCGTATTTTGGTTGTATTTTTAAAACATGTAACAGTATTCCCTATTTTTTACTATGCATTGACACTACTTGTAACTTCCCTGATACAATTATTTGTTGGCATTTAAAAGACTGTGTCATTACAACATTAAATGGATTGCAACTTCTTAACTTGTTAAACACGATGTTGTTGAGCTAGTCCTTGTCTCTTCATCAGATGACGTAGTGACAATGACTAGCCCACACATTAAGAAGTTGCAATCCAAAATATTTTGGTATAATTCTGCCGATATATTATGTATTGGGGACAGCAATTAGTCCATGGTCACTATGGACTAGTTTAGTTGAAAAGACGTGGTTTTGCACTACTCAGTTGCTTATCTGCAGATTTGTATGTCCCGTACTGTCATTTATTACACAAATGTTAATAACAGATTAGTTATCATAATGTTTAGAACTTGTTATTATAATGTTGATGCGTGTCAAAAAAAATAAATTTAAAACTCTGGCACTTGTCGACAGCATGTGACAACGGTTACTATGGAGATAACTGTTCACGTCAGTGCAGTGACCGACATTGTAAAGGGGATTCATCATGTCATCATGTGACCGGGTCATGTGATCAAGGATGTGCGACTGGATGGAAAGGTGGAGAATGTCGCCAGGGTGAGTACATAACATTATTTAGAACTTAATCAAACATTCATGTGTTTGTTTAACACCTATCATATTGATTATTTATCTTTTGTAAAATAGTTCAAAGTTTGGACATTTTAGAAGCTGTGGACAGTCATATAAGCACACATCTAGTATGTTATATCTTCAATAATCCAGGTGTATGCAATAATCCAGGTGAAAAAGGTGAATTCACTAAGCCCTTGTAACACGTGGCCTCGAGGATTTGCCTTACAAAAGCCGACACTCGTTGTAAACTGTGTACGTTTTGAAATATACACTTGGTTTTAAGCATGTATAAACTAAATACATTGAGCTAGTAACACGGTTTATGGTGTCACGCCTTTAAAACACTTTTGTATAACGGCGCCCAGGACTGGAATATTGCCTGAACTTTAATAAGATGAACTGTATATATTCGCTTAACCTAACAAATCGGGTTTTGTTTTTAAATAATAACACACAGAGTTTGTGTTTAAAATGTTTAGGTTTCAGTGACTTAACATAAGCATTTATTGTTGTTCATTAGTTGAAAACAACAACCATAATTAACCAAAACACATATTCTGAGTTTAATTGGGATCATAAAGATCCAATAATGACTTAAATTCCCATTTATCAATATGTTCTTTCCAAGCAATATGTAAAAGTTTGTTATTCAGATCATCTATCATCGCTGTTTATGATTTATAATTTAGGATACTACTTTTTGCGAATATTTCTGCAACAAGTGGTCATAGCTGAAATCATTAAACAAACAAACGTCTGCACAGCACAGACGATGTTGTCCGCACAAGTAAAATAAAGTAAAAAGTTCAGTGAGTTATTCGATTACCAATGATGCAAATGACAGGTTCTCCCCCAGCTAGTTGTGGGTATTTATCTTATTATGATAAATATAGTGTATTTCTATTTTGATTTGCAAATTACATGAACATATGGTTGTTAAAAAGGGTTTGGAGTAAAGGACTTTCTTTGTAAGTATTGGAACTTGTCTCGACAAGTTCTATTGTTGCCTAATCATTAGCACAGTGACGGGGATCAACGCAGTTTGAAGGAAGAACACCGCGTCACGCTTAAACTGAAATCACGCCAAAGTTTAAACACTTGACATGTTTATTAATACACTTTAATTAAGTTTCTTTAAGATGGTATTACCAGCTCAATCAGTCATAAATTATGTCCAAACTTTACCTTCAACTTGATTTTATACTCATTGAATTTTCGAACCAAAAAAAGAAAATTAAAAGAAAATGGATAATAGGTACATTTCGATTAACAAATGAGAACCGATTATATATCGGAATTGTGATAACATTTAAAGTATCAGATTTTCAATGAACGTCAAGGCTGCTAATTGTATTGCATACACTGATATTATGATTCACTATGTACAGCATGTGACAGCACCCACTACGGACCAGACTGTACTGAAATGTGTTCCTTCAGACACTGTGCAGGGAACTCGTCCTGTAACCGATCTACTGGACTGTGTGATGCAGGATGTCAGTCAGGATGGACAGGTGGAGACTGTACAGGTGAATGTAGGTGCACAAGACATTGAAAAATAATTCAGATATTTATATAAACTCACGAGCAAACAATATTAAACTTGAGATCATAATCACTTTAGTTTTTAAAAAAAGACGCCTAATAGGCAAACGCATAAAATAAAATGTATGAAAACTGAACAATCACAGAAAATCATTGGGTAATACCACAACTGTTCCTTAAAATGTTCCTATTACATAACCTATCTGACCTCCTGGTGGCTGAGTGTAGACACAAATCTTACACATCTAACGACAGCACATGGAATACGTCAGATATCTAAGATGATGAATTTAGACTGTTTTTGCTGGGCATGACATTCCGGAGATGCTTAAAAGGTAACAAATGTGGGGATCATGCAGGCCATGACAACAATGTTACATTTATCATAACATATTATTTGTATTAAAGTGAAACCAATCTGTGTCATTAACAGCCGTTTGTTAACATATACTTATTTTTTTTCAGTATGTTCTTTGAACTGAATCCAGTTCAAATTTATAATATGTGAAGATCAGTGCTTCAGAAACGGTGACTTCTATTACAGCTCCTGAACCCAGTAACATTGCTGCAATAGTCGGGGCTGCCGTGGGCGGTGTGATGTTGCTGGTGCTGGTGATCGCTATTATCCTTGTCCTCGTCAGGTAGGTCTGCTAAATGTTCTCACAGTCCTCACACGTTAGTGAAAATGGGGATGATTCCCAATCTTTTTTATATCGGCATCCTGGGTAACTGTAGGGCATATGCAATTCGCTAGTCACTACTTTATATTAGCTTTGGTGACACGGGTAAGCTTTCTGTCGATTTGCATCATGTGTCGGTAAAAATAGCTGTCCAATGAAATGACAAGTCTTTGCTTGTAAAGTTTTAAAATTATGTTACAGGCACTTTGAATGTGTATTGAGATCACACTTAAAAAAGAACGATTCTTATTGGTTTAAATTGTACAGAGATTGCTGTGCTTAGCGTTTAATTGGATGATAGCGACAATGAAAGCAACTGCCAAATTGACAGACCCCATGGGGTTTCCGGGGCGTGTCTTGGGGCACTGGAAAGAATAGGACCCCAGTACCCTATGCTTGGCGTGCAAGTCGTGTAAAATGAGCATCTTTTGTTGTGGCTTTTCTTTCAGTTAGTCTCTGTTACTCATCTGCTATTCCCTCGGTGTGCCTCTTGTACACCACATGGTGACATAGCTGAAATATTGCTGAAAGCCATGTAAAACTCTATTTTACTCACTCACTCCAAAATGACAGAAAGCTTACCCGTGTTCCCAAGGCTAATATAACGTAGTGACTAGTGAAAATGACATGCTCTGAAGTTACCAAGGAAGTTATATCAGATGCTGTGATAATTATCGCAAATCAAAAAAATTGTCTCAAGAATAGTTCTTTAAACTCGACACTACTTACTTTTCACACAAATACGGACTATTAACTCAACTGAAGACTACTCACCCAACTGAAGACTATCCACTCAGCAGAAGACTGTCCACTCATTATAGATTATCAACTCAGAACTAGACTATCTACTCAAAACTAGACTGCCCACTCAAAATAGACTAACCACTCAGAACTAGACTATCCACGCATAGCTATACGTTCCACGCAAAACTAGACTGTCCACTCTACTCTGGACTGGTGTTGGGCTGAATGCTGCGAATAAAATACATTTGAAGCTTTTGTCAATACTCGTTTTATAAACGTTTTACAAAGAGTATGTGTCTTATGTCCTTATTCTGCGATTTGTGAGCGGACAGTCTAGCGTGTTATTAGTCCTACTACTACTACTTTCTCTTATAGTAACAGTCAGGCATGATTCGGGACGTCGTTTCACAAACATATCGTACATGTACGACGACGTAAACTACGCCACTTACAAGTGCAAAACAAAATGCCTGTAAACTGCCCACTTTTAAAACAAAAACTCGTTTTTTCTTTTGAAAGTGCATAGTTTATAGTGATGATTTAAACCATTGGCTAAGAAAAATGATTCACGGCATCGTAAGTTTATGATAGCAACGTAAAACTGTACCAAGGATATTACACAGTTTCACCTATATTTGTGTTGCTTGTGTTATTTCCATCTGCTGACACAAAATACAATATTTAACCCTTCCACCTCTGTTTGCAGATATAAGTCAGTTACGCATGTTTTTCATATTATTATACAATTGTACTGCCAGCATGTCCAATAATGTTCTAATAGATAGTAATGTTTGGTATTATTATCTGGCGTTGATCCACTTTTTGGAATTTACTTTTCTTTAATGACATTTCTAAGTCCCTTTAACTTGTCTGTCTATTACAACTTTAGTTTTTTGTTTCTAGACGTAGGCAAGGAAAGAAACAACATAAGGCTTTGGATGGAATCGGACTTAAAAACATGAAAACAGAAAATGGTATGTTATGACATCAGAAACCCTTGTTTTTGAAAGTCGTTTAAGGGTATTTTCATCTTTTTTTTTATTTTGTATGCTTCTTTCAAGAGTATGTTGTATACTACTTTTACAGCAACCCAAATAATAAAAAAAACAAATACACAAACATCATACGCCAACACCAGGGACTGAGCAAGTGGGTGAGTTATTATCTAGGGCCGCTTTGTCAATATTACAGCTATTAGAGGCGGGACAGTTTAGGTAATCAAATATTTTGTAGAAAACGATATACATTTTAGGTTTAAAATTTAGCTGAAGAGAGAGACATAATGATACTTTACAGCTTTGACATTCTAAAGTCACATAACGTAATATTTCGTTAAAATGGTTAATTGTTTTTTAATGTTTTGGTCGTTGTAACCCTATAGTGGCAGTACAGGTGATTTAAACAATGATATTATCCAATTTAATTATGATTTGGCCAGTACTCTAACATTTCAAATATTGTGGTTACTGTTAGTGAACACTGCCGCGGAATAGATTCAGGGGAATATTCACACTTAAAATGAAACCATTGTGTGAAATGAATGGTTGATAGCCATGTGTGGAATACATTTCTTAAAGTTAGTAATTATTTGAACATCCCACTTTGCTTAATGTAACTGTTTGTATCAGAATTTGTTATATGTATAAATAACATTAGAGGAAGACATGTGTTTGAATTAAGCTGAATTAGCTGCTGCATGGGCTTTAGTACCCAGCAAACAAGAATGTTGTATTGGGCAAGACAAAGTAAAAGTATTTTTAATATTCCTCAACATTGGGTGATATACTTCACATTTTGTAATTGCATGAAGGTAAGACAAATGGTAAGAACATTTTATATATTTGGTGCGTTTTGATTTTTTGTTTACTGATGTAAAAGTAGAATGGTCTCAAACCATGCAGTAAAATGGTGATAAAACCATGCTTCCAACAAGTTTTAACCGAAAATGAAAATAATGTTTTGTTTATTTGTCAGATTCATCAGACGTGTACATGAATATTAAAACAGACAAAGTCAAGACAAAACTGCAGCCTGCAAGGAATTCTGTCAGTCACCCGTCAAAGGCTAATGCTGTTGTTTTAAACTTCGATGAAATCCCTGTACCAAGAGATGCTAAGGACGAAGAGGAAAACAAAGATGAAGGAGAAAGTCCTGAGGCCCAGGACAGCAACTACTACAACCTGGACAGTGTCGTAGCAGGTCACGTGATTTCTGTGTCAGAATTGGAAAACAAAGTGCAGGAGATGAAAGCGAGGCCCGAGTTGGCAGAGGAAGAGTTCTTGGTGTGTGAAACATAGTATTAAAGTTCTCATATTCAACAATTGTGATGAAAATATAAATAATAGGTGTTACTCATTTGACATTATGTTTGTTATTATTTTCACCCATTATACAACTGGTTATTAAAAGTAAATCTATTGTTCATGTTTTAGCTTCTTCCTGGTAGTTTTATTCACCCATATGACGAATCACAAAAGCCAGAAAATAAACCGAAAAACAGATTCAGAGGATACTATCCATGTGAGTATGATAAATATATGTCCAGCTGTTTTAGACATATCTTGTCATCCAGTTGTAACAACATTTTAAATTTACTTGTCAAACAAAATAGATATTGTTTCTGAACTAGTTACATCTGATCATCACAATTTTACGTAATCTCAACATCATTCTACAGACAACTACAACCGTGTGGTTCTCCACGAGGACAGTGACGACAAACGGGGCGACTACATCAACGCAAGCTACATGGATGTGAGTTGAAACATCCCGGTTTCCTTGTATCATTAGTTTTAAAACATCTTAACAGTTAATGTATCTTATGTTACTGAGTTTATGCTGTTTATATATTATACATTATTATATATTTTGTAATTATGTAATAAATTAATACTGATATACCCGTCCGTAAAACCCAATTTGATTTTAACAGTTGTATGTAATTTTCTTTAACAGGGATACAAACAGAAACGGCAGTACATAGCAGCACAAGGTAAGACAATACACTAGTTGTAGAACAAGTAGCACATAGCAGCACACGATAAGACAGTACACTAGTCTCAAACAATTAACACTAAACAGCACAAGGTAACCACAAGAGTAGTTGAACAGTAAATAGTTCTTTATAGCAGGAAGGAAATGAATACAGTTTTCGTAAAACAAATACTATACCATAGCATAAACGGAAGGAATGTAAGAAGGTATACATTACATTTTGTTATGAAAGACAACTTTTATACAACGATAGCTATTGTAGCTATTTTATCTTTGTCAAGCATTCTTGTTTAACAAAGAGAACTTAAACTTTTCTGAAACCTTGCATCCTAGCATAACGCACCCTAACGCAGTAATACAATCCAGCGTGTTAACCCTTAAGTACAAAACTGATTTTAGAAGCTGTGACTATCATGTGCTATTGAAACACTATCCAATGATAATTAGTTTTTTAGAGCTCCTACAGAAGCGTTTTAAACAAAGCATCAACGGATAGGAAGTTGCCCATTGGAATGGACACATGTTGAGCTTGGCACCCGAGGGGTTAACCACACACGGCCCCGTTCCTCAAAGCTATTTTAGGCTAAGTGGATCGTAAGTGCTAAAATATAACTTTGACTTACGACTCGGCACTGGTTCCAAATCGATCTCTGCGCTACGACAGTCGTAAGCCATTTTTATAAGAGTCAACTCCACAGGACATTGTTTAAAATCACTTACGATCAACTTAGCCTGAAACCCCTTTGCGGAGCGGGACCTGATAGTCCAACTCATCATCTATCATTTTAAACACCGCATGTCGCAGAGACTTTCAGAATAACTTCAACTGAAACTTTAAATGTATGTATGAAGCTGTTTTAATTTTAAAGTAAGTTGCCTACAGTTTGGTAATTATGCTGCTAAAATGTCTTTAAACGTTCAGGTCCTTTTAAAGACGAGATAGTTGACGACTTTTGGAGATTAATGTGGCAAGAAATGTGCACGGTCGTTGTCATGGTTACCGGACACTTTGAGGGAGGTAAGGTAAGTACAATAGCGACAGGCGTTAAAGCTAATGTATGTGTTTTAACATACTACAGGGAAATTAGGTGTATGTGTCTTGTTTATATAACCCGTGTGCACACGGGTTTTTGAGATTATGAATTGTCTGTCATCTGCATCCTAGTGCG
>JAULCD010024655.1:0-12679 GCA_032361085.1 Calliostoma canaliculatum | reverse complement strand
GTTCAATACTTTAAGGGTTAAATGAAGTTCAGAAATGCCAGGCAAGGATTTAAACTGAATGGGTGATCCACTTAGCTCATTCTCTTCGAGTGTGAATTTTATGCCATTTTGACAGTGACAAACACAACATATGTGATTACCCTATCTGAAAAAGTGATCATTCTATCCCTAAATGTGGATAAGTCCCAAGCGGGATGGATTTAAACCCATGCGCTCAGAGTCGGGCACCAAATCGCCAGTTTTAGTTCTTAACCCTGCACATCACTGATACAGTTTATAAAGCCTATTGTGTCACCTTGAGTGACTTTCTTTGTTTGCTTAACTGTTTAACAAGGTACCTTGGTACCTCTTCACAAAGCCGTCTTGATGCAATAACCTCAGGAACCTTATCACTCACTAATAAGTTTGCTACACAAAGGCCAAAATCTGTGTAAAATGTGCAAAACGAGTTGTAATTACAATGGGCAAAATCATTGTGAACTGTGCACAAGTGAAAGTGTACAGTTTATAATGATTTTGGCCTTTGTAAATCAAACGGGTTGGTCCAGTATGTATTAAGCCATTTGGCTACGAGTTCACCACCTTTTGCAATGCAGAGCCAGTGTGGAATCCACTGTTAATATGTTTGCAAACCTTTTAGTGCATAACTGGCAACTTGATTGTATCCTGAGTGAAAATTGATTCATTGACCAAGTTTAGAATACACGGCAAATACGAACCAAAAAGCTGTTTAAATCCACTCTATGGAATGTAAGGTGGTGCATTGCTGCAACACAACAATGCCCTTGATTTGCATCAACTAGTCAAATCTTGCAGGTTTTACTGGTTTCATCATATTTCGGCAGTCAATGCTAGGATCATTTTAAAATATATTTTATGTCAAGACAGGTTTCTTAATAGTCATTTTATAAGTGTAGAACATAAGTTTAAAGTTTTTTATGAATGTCAAATTCTTAAATTGACATAAGCACAATGTTTTGGAGAATATTTTTACTCCTTCATCAGGTGAATGATGAAGGAGTAAGAATATACTCCGAAACGCTGTGCTTATCGCAAACTAAGAAGGTGACATCTATAAAGTTTTTTAGACTTATGTCAAGACAGGTTTTCAATCTGATAAACTTGCAAAAGGGAAACTATGAAATAGATCCCACTGCATTGTTAATGCTTTTAATATCAACATAGAGAGGTTTTCAACCTGTGATAAACTTGCAAAAGAGAAGAATATGAAATATATGTCACTCTACTGTTGATGCTTCATGCATCATTACGGAGGGTGGCTGTAGCATTGTATGAGTACAAACAATAGTTTAATAAAACCAACCCTTGATGCAACACCGCAAAGAAAGTATAAGCTATTTTATTTACATATATAGATTAAATATTTGCACTGTTATTCATAGAGTTCACACAGGCAAACAATTTTTAATGAGTCGGTGTCAAAATTTTCAACTACTGTGTGTAGAGCAAATATTTGAGAGACATTTAGAAGTGGTTAGGCAAAATTCGAGATTTTTGGATGTCAACTTCATTGTATGTATGATAATGATGTTTCGGGACATATGCTTGCTCCTTCATTCGGTGAATGATTCACCAGATGAAGGAGCAATCTTATGCCCCGAAACATTGTGAATATACCTCCAAAGAAGTTCACATCCCAAAATCTTGAGTTATGCTGATTCATAAATTTGTATGCTACTTATTTGAATGCATACGTTTTGTATCTTTTGAAAGACAAACTGGTTTAATAGGTTCTGTTCAAAACGCCAAAATTGATGTGAATTACACACTTTCTAAAGATAATAATTTACTAACGCTTAAAGTGCTAAGCCCACATTTTTTTTCTATTTTATTGTCAACATTTTGCCCATAATAAGCTGTTAAAAACTTATCTTGTGGTAATTTGTTTAAAAGAGCTCCTGCAGGATACTTGACAGGTTTGTAAAAGAACAAATTCTACTCAACCCTATTCAGCACTGTAAGGGTTAAGTATAGTTCTCACCAATTTTGGCAATTGTAAACTAAATCCATTGGCCCAGTGACAATTATCAAACTGAAAAAAACTTGCTTGTACAGTCAACAGACGATACCGGTTGTATATCATCCAAAAGTTTGATATCTTACGGTGTTAACTTTGTTTCATTAACCCTTAAAGCCTGTCTTAAACCTTACCGTGATGGGCCCGTTTCACAAAAATGTCATAACTTTACGACGTCGTAAAGCATGTCGCTGGGTTAATGAATTTAGTCTACACATACAAAAAATAGTTGTAAACTGTGCACTTTCCAAAGAAAAACAAGTGCACAGTTTACAACGATTGTTTTGCATTTGTAAACCAAATTCATTAACCCAGCGACGTGGTTTACGATGTCGTAAAGTTATGGCATCTTTGTGAAATGGGGGCCTGGTCGGGTATCTGTACGTTATCAGTAATCCCAGCCCAGGGATGGCCTTGTTTCAGCATTACACTAGTTAGGAGAGGTGGTTATGGCATTCCCAGGGCGGGAGAGAGCAATAGGATTTGAAAAAAGTATGTGTTTTCGCTGGCATATGGTGTAAAATTATTTCCGGTTTGACAATTTTTTCATGGCTTTTCTTGTATAAAGTGCTAATATGAATTATGTACATATTTACTCGGGCGCAAGCTTCACTCGTAGTTATTGGCGCCGTAGGAGTAGGATTTCATCAGACAATGTCGCATGAAAAGGGTTAAAACTGTGCTGTTGAAAATCTATCCTGTAGGAGCTCTTTTAAACAAAGTACCACAGGATAGTTTTTCAACAGCCTGTTTTAGTTGGAGTTTGAAAACGAAAATGAGCAAATGTTGTGCTCAGCACTTTAAGGGTTAATACTAAAGCCAGTGACCAACTAATGCTGTTAAGAGCGCTTTTAAAGAAATTATTACAGGTTATCACAGCTTGGCCCTCAAATCATTAACACTGTTTTATTTGTATGCTTTCAGAACAATCAAGATGGCTCAGAATGGGATTCAGGATGCTTTGGTTGAGAAAGTAAAAGACAACACTTAAAGCAAGCGGAGGATGCATGAGAACAGAGAGTGGCACCGAGGAATGCATAGGACTGACTCCTACTGGAGAAACGGAGGGTTTTACCACCCAGGAATAAGTCAAGGACGAAACTGGGGGGGGACCAGTGGGAGGTTTCCGTCTCATGCTTACTCAAGACACTCTAACCAATTTAGTAACAGGTACACTGACCATAGATCACATGCTTTCAAGTGGCAAGGGTACCATAATCATAACCATAACCATAACCATAACCATAACCCACAGTACAGGCAAAATTCTTTTGGGACATCACATGCACCGTTTATGGCCCCTGGCCAAAGGCGGGGAAAAGGTCGTGCAAGAGGAGGAAGTCGCCCTTTTCCTTCAAAACTAATGCTTCAGTCGGATGCTGCTGCTACTGCAACTTCCACAACCTCTTCATTTCAATCTGAAGCATCTTCACCATCATCATCAACATTTTCATCATCATCTTCTTCATTCACAGTCGCCTCTGAGTCTTTTCCTGTGGACTATTCATTAAGGCCAGATCAGAAAGTATCAAATGCAGTTCCAACTAGCAAATGTGGAAATGCAACTCAAGGTGTGAAAGCATCAACAACAAATGTGCCAAGTACAGCGTCACTGCAATCATTCACCACATCAATGTCATCTTCAACTTCAGCTTCAGCTTCAGCGACAACAACAGTACCCTCTTCAACTTCAACAAAAAGTTATCCCAACAAGTCTGCAAGTATTGCTCAAACACATTCTGTGTCAGTATCGTCTTCTAATGATAATAAAATGAAGTTCGTTAAGCACAGTGATTTTTGTGATATTGCCCCTATTCCCCAATCAACTCTCTCCTACTGCAAGAAAATTCCACTTTTGCGAGAGATATTGCGCAAAAGACCTGTTGTGGTGCTTGAGAAGTTAACCGTTAAGTTGATAGGAAAAAAACTAAATCATAACGGGCTTCATATTTGTGGCAACTGGCATAATCTATTATTGAATCAGAAGCTAAAGAAAAAACAAAAGCAATTAAAATGTCATGACAATAAAAGACATGATAGTAAATACTATCAGAAATCAGTAAAATTTGTGCTAGCGAATTCTAAGGAAATTCATGAAAAGCATATTCAGAAAGGAAAAAAGGACAAAAGTAAACCAGATTACAAAAAGACTGAGTTTTTAAAGTCAGAAAATATTCATGATTCAGATGAAAGCAAAACGCAATCATCACTTTTAGTTGATCCAAAGGTCATTTCATTATCCCGTCCACTGCAAAATGCATACAGCAATAACTCTTCCACAACCAATATGCCTTTTAAAAATTCAGGTAGAGGGAAAAATCCATCCAAGTCTTTTCTAACCAAGTCCTCTGGGCCTGTACCAAGACACATGCAAATATTTGATCTTGATAAGCTAAGAACTAAATTAAAAGGTGCTAACTTTGGAGGATCTAGTAAAAAGCCAAGGCAAATTCATGAACGAGGTAAAGCACATATGATAAAATCATCTATGAACCGGACCCAAACAAGAAATGTGCCCTCTCCAATGTGTAACCCTGATAATATCTATGACTGTACAACATCTCCAGCAGATAGCACCAAACAGGATATAGAACAGGATTATGTAGATAAGAATGAAGGTCATAGCTACAATGCTGATAATACTCCTGTTGATAAAGACTGTCCCAAGTTGGAACCTATATCTGAACATGCAACAGAAAATGTCCCTGAGGATCCAACAAAAGAGACGAATTATGTTTCTAATAGTTTGGAAGAAATCCAAAACACTAATCTTGATCACAAAACAAAGTCCCCATGTGAGGAGCAGGAAAGTGACCAATCTGGAAGTTCTGAATCACTTGATTCTAGTAAAGACAAATCAAAGACTGAAGCTGGAACAACAAGTGATGGATGTGTTACTGAATCAAATGTAAAAGACAAGCCAACTAATGCTTCCCTGAAGGATGTTTCTGTGTCTGAAGGTGAGAGTGAGGTGAATGAGGGAAAGACTGTCAGTCTCTCATCACCTTCTGTAGATTCTCTAAGGGATGCCAGTGGGTCTAATGAGGGTATTATTGACATATCAGAGTCCCTTGAGAATGGTGTAATCTCACACAACATTGAGGTGCGTGTCGAAGAAGACACTGTTCACACAGGTTCTGAAGGGGAAGAGAAACAAATGCAATGCAAACCAGCAGACTCTACTGAGAAGGAATCAGAATTCGATTTGGTGAGTGATAAACCAAGCAAGGAAACAGATGATTCAGATCAGGCAACAGGTTTGAATACGAACCTAAAACAGTCCCAGGAAGAGAGTTGTACTGCAGATGAAACGTCAGGTGATAGACCAACAGTGTGTGATGAGACAGGTTCTGATGAAAGCAGTGGCAGCAGTAAACTGGAAAAGCAAATGGCTGAAACAGTTGTTTGCTCTACTGACAATGCTGAGAACATTGCACAGCTGGAAGGTGCTCATTGTGAATTGGGGGAAAATAATCAGTCAGACAGGACATTGAACACTGACAGCTCTGCATCAGCAACTAAACTGAACATCCCAAGTTCATTGAGTCAACTTTGTCGCAAGGTAATAAGCAAAAGTGACAAAACTGAGTCCAATGACAAAAATACTGAGTTCAATTCAGTGTCAACTACTAAGTCTTCTGTTTCACCTGAACTGGTGAAAGACAAAAGTGTTGATAATAAGGACACTTCAAACGAAGGAGATAAAAGCAATTCTCAGTGCCTTACCAACTCATCAGACAAGCACGATAAACCTGTTGATCTCTCCATGGCTAAGACAGATGGTCAGGATGATCCATCACCAATGTGCATTATAACACATGTCCAAAGTGGTGCTCATATTTATTTCCCAGAAGGTGAATCTGATCTCTCTACAAATCCTCCGGGTATAAAACAAGAAGAAACTTCTAATGAGAATGGTGCAAGTATCACTTCATCTTCCTCCTCTCTTCAATCCAACTCCGACAAGAAGACAACAACTGTTGCAAGTTCTTCAAGAAGTACTGTTAACACAACTTCATGTGGACTCTCTACTCCAACTCAGGATGGAAAGGTTTGTGCACTTAGCCAACCACTGCCCTCAGCTAATCCTAATACAACAACAGTGGCCACTGCTGTTCCATGTTTGTATTCCTCAAGCATTAAGCCTCAGTATTCAGTGTTGATCACCCCCAGTGTTCCGATATACACTATTCCCATTGTGAGACCAATCCTTCAGCCAGTTCTGGTGACACCAGCACAAGCCATTACACATACTGTGCTGACACCAGCACAAGGCATTACAAATACTGTGCCACAACTAGCAATGATAAATTCCAAATTGTCTCCAAGACCAAGTATAATAAAGCCCAAAGGAACACAACCTTTAGTGATTACAACTACTGAACAGATTTCACCACCGCCTTTATTTCCAATGTTCCTTCCTACAGTTCCTTCAGCATATCCCAAGTCAGAAACAAACACATTGGGTAAAGCTTCAGAAACCTCTGCTGCAACAGCTTGTTCAGGGGCAGGAGAATACTCAGCAACTTCAGAGAACTGTCTGAAAGCAAACGTTTCACATGAGCCTGCATCTATGAACACTACTAGCACAAAGACTTGTGAGAAGGGCCAGGATGGTACAAAGAGTGTCTCATCAGTTACTGAAGCCTCTCAAGCAGTCGGGCGGATGGTGTCAGATCTTGATGTCATGTGTTATCATGAGGAAAATAAACCAGATTCACCAAAGGTTGATAAAAGTGACTTGGCTAATGCTTCCCAACTGCCTGATATGAAGTACCTCGATGGTAGTTTTACAACTG
The DNA here is from genome assembly GCA_032361085.1 of Calliostoma canaliculatum. Lineage (NCBI taxonomy): Eukaryota > Metazoa > Mollusca > Gastropoda > Trochida > Calliostomatidae > Calliostoma > Calliostoma canaliculatum. Next base: position 5,842 of record JAULCD010024655.1, on the reverse strand, counting down.
TAAGTGTTGCATCAGATAATATTCTGGTCAAGTCAAGTAATGAGGAAAGCTTTGTTCCATGTTTGGAAGCTAAGATAAAATCTGAGCCAGGTGTTGATGAGTATATTGATGAATCTATTGTGAAAACAGAACCTGATCAAGACAGAATTGAAGTTGGGAGGTTAAACTTAAGAAGGGCGGATGGTAATGGTTCTGATGACAGTGATGCCACATTGATATACTCTTGTGATGAGGACAATACATGCTTTGAGGAAATCTTTCAAGAACCAAACAACCAGTCTTGGCCTAGAAATGCTCCTTGGACTAAACAGGAGGATGTGAAAGATCCCTCATTGTATGAGGGTAAACTTGTTATTGTTTCAGATATTGCAGATGATGGGGAAGCAGATGGAGAAAGCACTTCTGATACAAATACTAGTAATGAAAGGCTTTCGCTAATCATAACAACATTACGTAAGGATTTAGAGGAAAAGAAGTCTGACCGAAGACTAGCAGGAAAGGTTCAAGTTGATGATGAAGAGGATGAAGAGGATAAAGTGAAAGCTTCTAAAGTGAAAACGAAGAGACGAAAAGGTACACACTCAAGCAAAAGAGTAAAAGCAACAGGAGAAACTTGGGATATAACACAAGACTCTTTGTCTGGTGGAATAGTGAAATCAAACAAGAAAATGCCAATGAAAAAAAGAGAAAACCTTATTGTGACAATACAGAGGAGGTTGACTGATAGGGATGGTGAAGTGCCCATTAAGGTGGAGGACGAGACTGTGTCCGGAGAAGCTTATACAGAAGACACACATGAACACTTTATCAAGAAAGGTGGCAAGAATGTCATGAAACCAAAAAGAAAAATTAAACGAAGGCTTACTGTCAAACGACGAAAGAAAAAAGTGACCTCAAAGGTAGAGACTTCAGACAATCAAAGTGTAGTTATTTCAGACAATCAGACAGTCGGACAAAGTGTAGTTGAGGAGAATAAGAGCAAGACTATGAAAATACCTAAGCAGAGGCGCAAGGTTCAGGGCAAAAAGAAGTTGAAAGTCCAGTTACGAGGACTCATAGGAGACAGACGTACACCTCAGGTGAAGATTGAAGATATCAAGAAAGAAAAGACTGAATTCATGAGTGACACTGATGGTAAGTTTCGTTTTATTACATTTTATTTCTGTAATTTCATCTAAACTGTTGACCGTTTTTCAGGAATCAAACGTTATTTATATCTTAAAGTGCTGGGTTGATTTCAGCCAGTCTTAAAACTGTGACCTTAAAACCTTGTGCTGTTAAAAACCTATCCTGTGATAATTTGTTAATAAATTGTCACAGAATAGGTTTTCAACAGACTGTTTAAGTTGGAATTTGAAAACTATAATGAGCAAATGTTGTTCTCAGCAGTTTAAGGGTTAAAATATAAATGCAAATTAATTTATTTGCTTTACACAATCCTTTTTCTCACATGTTTCTGCATGGATAGAATTAGTTTACACATGTCAAAATTATTGTAAACTTTAAAAAAAAAATTCTTCAGAAAGAGCACTGTTTTTAATGATTTTTGACATTTGTAAACAAAACCTGTTTACCCCTGAACGCAACCCCCATCCCCTCCTGTAATATGAGACCGGTCCCTTGTATAAAGTTGCATATCATTTATTTTAAACATCAATAGTTTATGCTTGGTTTTTCTCGCTCAAGTTTTCCAATTGTTTCCATATATTTACAATTATATATATATTTACACATATAATTGTCTTCACATTTGGAAAGTTACATATGATTTTTCTATTCTCTTCAATTCAAGTTACATTTTGATTGCTTTGCACACCAATAGCTACAAGTATGGTATTTCTCACATCTTAACTTACACATAGTGTTACTTAATGTTTAGCAATACAGACAATTCTTACACATCCTATGTTTAGTTTTTAACTAGTAAAGTGTTGAATTTGGTTTTGTAAGATTTAAAAGTGTGAGAGCTTTGTATTGTTTAAAACCTAGCCTGCGTTGATTTGTTCAAAAGAGCTCCTGAAGGAGCTCTTTTGAACAAATCACCACAGGTAATGTTTAAACAGCTTATTTTGGTTTTTATGGACACTTAAACAAACAAATGTGCTTTAAGGGTTAAAAACTACTCCATGGTGCAGGGGGTAGAATGCCTGTTAGGAGATGTGCAGGAAGGTGGTTGGCACAGGGTTCGAATCTCACCTCTGTGGTTGGAAGGTAGAGTGTTTACTTTGAGGTGGTAGATACAGGGTTCAAATCTCACCTCTGTGGTGAGATGGTGTCATCCACGGTATCATTCTTAGTGCTACGAAACATTTCAACATGCAGTTAGGACTGTAACACAGCAACACTCTTTCTTCACAAGAACTAGCTGAGGGGATGCAGTTGTTGAAAATGACATTAAAGCCAGCTTTAATCACTCACTCACAGATACATAAATACATAAATGTCTCAAAGTTTGGTGTGAGTTAAGGTAGTGGAGAGTCTTTTTACAGAATATGAGAAAAGAATTTTACCTTTGGATCATCAGTACTGTCTCACAGTCACATGAAGTGGTGCCCAGGCTGTAAATTAGACTGCTGCTTAGTATTACCTTTGGATCATCAGTACTGTCTCACAGTCACATCAAGTGGTTCCCAGGCTATAAATTAGACCGCTTCTTAATTGTTTTTTGTAACCTTTAGGGTACTGAATTCAGGCTTGTTGGACTTTCGCCTGAGTCTCTTCTGATATTAAATATATCAACATGAGTTGATTAAACTTAAAACTCCTCGGCTTGCCGAGGAGTTTAAAACTTTTATTAACTCGTCTTGATATATTTAATATCAGGAGAAACATTTTGTAAATGTCTTACTGACTTTTTTTCTGTGCTGACATAAGCCAGAATAGTGCTGTTGCATACCCATTGTGACATCACAATGATGGGACAATGGGTTTGATGTCATGCTGGAGATAACTACAATGGAATGACATCATTTGTGACTATATCTCCAAGGAGGTATTGCTTAATCTCAGGAGAGCGATATCTCCTGGGGGAGCCAGTTTTTGTTGATTAAAATTTATCTTGAATTTGACTGCTTTTTGGAAACTAAAAATCTTTTGAAAATTTCAACAAACCTTAACTCACTTACTAACTCGCTTACAAATAAACTGACTGATTTTTTGTCATGTGCCTGTAAAATTCTCTTTTTCAATTTCAATCCAATTAGCAACAAATATTTGTTGGGTTAATTTTGTAACCATTAAAATACTAAACCTGGATTGCTCTTCGCGAACACCAGATGCCATCACTGAATTTTGGTGATTGATATATGCAGTTTTTACATTACCTAAATGTCCAATGGAATCTGTTCTTACAGACGGTGATTTTTTTATTATTCTCTGGCATTGATATTTCTATTTACTTGTTCTTTAAATTTTAAAACACCTTATGGTCTTAAAACCTATTCTGTGGTAATTTCTTTAAAAGAGCTCCTAGTGGAGCTCTTTTAAACAAATTACCACAGAAAAGGTTTTAAAAAATAATTAATTTTGAATTCAAACAGTGAAATTGAAATGAATTTGGACATAAACAATTGTTGTGTTTTTCACTTTTAGGGTTAATTTTATCTGATTAATGAATAATTAAACTACTATTGTCTCTTTTGACATATGGATTGTATGCAAACGTAATTCCCCAAAGATGGCAGATATTCATTTTCAGTTTTGTATCTAATTCTGAAATTAATGATGATTTGAGAGTGTATTTATTGCGTTGTTCTAGTTCTGTTTTAGAAGTATCCGTTTATGCTCAAATAAAACTATTGCATTAATTACAAAAGGTTTTATTATCTTATAAACAAAATTTATTCTTGACAATATAACTTTTTGGTCAAAGTAGACTTTGACAAAAGACAAATTTAGAAACTAAAATGTGTTGATGAATATAAGTAATAATGACAGATTCACAATTTATAATCTTGGGTATTTTTAAACCCAAAAATAATTTTGAAACAATACAGTGGACACTAAAATTAATTAAAAATATAAAAATCACACTTTCTGAAGAAAAGCCTGTCCCCGGTTTGCAACAATATTTGCATATGTGAACGAAACATAAGCTGTTACTTTGTTGGTCAGTTGGTTTCTGGATCCACCGACCTGAAAATTCCAAAAGTTAGAAAAAAATTTAAACTATTTTCATAACATGTTTTTCTTATCGCCGAAATAAAAAAATTGCTTTGATTACAAAAATAATTTTGATTTTGTATATTCAATACATCAGATTGTTTTTCTTCATTTTATTTTATTTTTTATTTATACGGACTGACACAATAATTCTTGAATCCCAATAAATAAAATACCAGGAGACATTTTACTTCTTTTCTTTTCTCATCAACCGATCCATTTTTTTAATTAAAAAATCTGTGAACCAAGTACAAAAATGGATGGCCAAAATTGAATCCATTTCCAAGTGTCAATTCATAACTTTAAGTTCAAAATAATATAGCCGCAAATACATTATATTTCATTTAATTTTCACAAAATGTATTAAATATTAACTTATTAAAAGAAAACAATACAAGTGACCTGAATTATCTGCTATTATCTCAAATTAAAACGCAACTATGTATTTCTTAATGTCTCATATTTAATGTGAGTAAACTTGCAAAACTCAGGTATATTTTTATGATAGCTTAACCCTTACAGTGCTGAACTAGGGCGAGTTTAACTCAAAACTGTTACCACCGTCTGTTGTTGATAATCTTTCCTGTATTAATTTGTGTAATAGAGCTCCTATAGGAAAGGTTTTCAACAGCCTATTTAGGTTGGAGTTTTGCATTGAAATTCATAAGTGTTGGGTTTAGCCCTTTAAGGGTTAAAACCAATGGCCTTAGCCTTATAAGCTTATTTAAAAATTAAAACACTTTTTTAAATATGTGTCTCTCTTGACAAATTAACCCTTAAAGTGCTGAGCATAACATTTCCTCATTTTAGTTTTCAAATTCCAACTGAAACAAGCTGTTGAAAAACTATCCTGTGGCAAGTTGTTTAAAAGAGCTCCAACAAGAGCTCTTTTAAACAAATTATCACAGGATAGGTTTTCAACAGTGAATTTCAACTGGAGTTTGGACATTAAAAGGGAGAAATTTTGAACTTTAATTTGCTCATTGCATTAACCCTTTGAGTGCCGATTTTTATTAGAACTTAACCTGGGCACCGTTCCTTAACAATGTGACAACCTGGTACTATTGAAAACCTGTCCTGTTGGAGATCTTTTAAACAAATTATCACAGGATATATTTTCAACATTTTATTCAGACTATTCAATTTAGACTGGAATTGAACATGAAAATGAACAAATGCTGTGCTTGGCATTGAAAGGGTTAAAACAAGTGTGGAATGGTGTGTGTGTATAAAGGGTTAAGTGATGTACTGGGAACCCCCTTAGTTCACATGAATCACCCAGTATATTTCTGGACCCACTGAAGAAGGCCCCGAGACAGTTTGTCTACAGATACACTCCAGTCCTGTCACATTCGGCCAGTACAAGATGCTTAACATGCAGCAGGTACAAGATGGCCACCCAGAAAGACACACAGACAGACGCTATCTGACCCCTGGAGTCAGACAAAATAGCAAACTGAACTAATAAACCCCTCCTTACACTGCTGATTAGAACACTGAAGTAGATGAATGACCACATGAGAGTTTAACCCCTTAACTCTTAAAGTGCTGAACACAGAATTTGACCATTTTAGCAGTCAAATTTTAACTGAAACAGGCTGTTTAAAACCTATCCTGTGGTAATTTGTTTAAAAGAGCTCCTATGGGAGCTCTTTTAAACAAATTATCACAGGATAGGTTT
>JAULCD010024544.1:0-12680 GCA_032361085.1 Calliostoma canaliculatum | reverse complement strand
GGAGGCAATCCATGAACCGTTTTTGGCTTTTGACAAACATGTTAAAAAGAGACAGTTTAAAATCCCAAATTATAACAATTGTGCTTTGTTAAACACTTTTTATTGTTTTGTATATTTTTAAATACACATTTTCAACCCTATGCAATTATTTTTTAGCAATTTCAGAAAAATCTATTTTTTGTGTGTACAAATGCACTTTAAGCGTGGATTCATGTTGACACTAGAACCTGCAAAAAACTTACTGTTTATGAGGCGGTTTTGATTTCAGGACAAATGTCGTCATTAAGGAGAGTAAGCATACGTGAACAATGAAGTTGACAAGGTAGTAGACGACACCGTACTTCAACCATTTGTCTCGTATCAACTTCTTCACCAATCGGTGCTGCAGCAATTCTTCACGGTCACACTCCACCTAAGAGTAAACACTGAAGGTTAACCCTTAAATCACCAAGCTCACAGTTTGTCTCTTCAATGTCAAAATTTTAGTTTATATAAGCTGTAAAAAACCTATCCTGTGTTAATTGGTAAAATGACATTAGGTAGTCTCTTTAAAACTGGTAAATCAGAAAACATATAATTCTGGTCTTGGTGCATTTGTGTCTTGGTGTGCATTTCACGGTGATTTAATTTCGGGGCGTATAATTGCTTTATTATCAGGTGAATGACGGAACAAGTTTATGCCCTGAAACGTCGTGAACATACGCACCAACAAGGTGACATCCACAAAACCAGAAGTATGCCCTACCACTTTTAAATGTTCTCAAATAATCAGAAACAAAAGTATATTATATTATGTCAAACAATTAATTTCTAAAAGGTTAGATCAAATCTTCTCGACTTTTATCCACCTCTTGTATTTTTTAATAGCAAAATGAGTTAATACATAAACTATAAAAATGGTGAATCTTGTAAGGTGACATAAAAACAAGATAAGGTATACCTCAGCACTTCTAAATTTTTGCTCAAAGCATCATTTTTTAAAAATCTTCTTTGGTATATAAACGCCCTGGTATGAACTGTTTCAAAAACAAAGTTTCAAAGTGCATACGGTGCTCAGTCTTGAGTTAATGTTTTCTCACTGAAAATTTGTAAAATGACCTAAACATAGTTTTTCAAGAATAATTGTATGTACATTTTTTATACATTGGGTATTACCATGATCAAAAGGGGATGGTTGTCCTTCATCACACAAGGACAAGTGGTGTAAGCCACCCAATCAAGCTCACTGTATTTCTCTCTTTCCTCTTCTGGAAAATAAGATTTTCTGATAAAATCACTGTTTTTTTTAAATATGTGATCATACATACATATGGGTTATTCTCGACTCCGCTTGAGCTACGCAAACTACAAGGATCTTCTGCTGCTGGAGAATCAGTACAATACAACATAAGTTCAATTAAATATTAGTTAATATTCTACGGTGACTATACAATTTGCTACAATTGTATCTAAATGGGAGAAACATTAACCTGAGTTTATAGAATATGTTTTAGTTAGTGGTTAGTTAGTCTCAAACTAGGAAGTCGTGTGTTCGAATCTTCCCAGCTTTGTTTCACTCTATGTGTTTAATAAATATTTATAAAATATATTACACCCTTGTTTTGCAATTATTAACCGAAACTAGCACGTTTCGTTGTTTCGCATATCCATTTCCCTGTAATATTGTTCGTTGTTTGGGTGCCCCTTAGAAGTTGGAATGATGACAAATGTTAGGAACTACAACTTTTTTATTGTTCAGTGGCGATATTTTGGTGCAAGTCGTTGTTAAGTTTGAAATAAAACGAACTGCATGAAAACAATGCCACTCGGCAACGGCGAAGTTGCAATCCATACAGCTGAACAGTTGTCAGAGTCAGTGTTAATATTGTCCCAATTTGTGTATTGCCTTATAATTTGATGTTTATTCTATGTATTGCAAACCCTCTTTGAAATGTAATGTGAACAAAATACATTGCAATCTAAAAATAAAAATGATGTATATTCCAGGTACAAAAGTGATGCTTGTGTTTCAAATTAGAACTTTAAATGGATTAAAACCTAAAATCATTATTTTGTATTTCAACAGTGATATTGCCAAATTTCTTCATTTTGTCTTGTCCCTGACTACCTAATAGTAACCTTTCTTAAGCTTAAAATTTAAATTCTGAAACAATAAGTAAATTTAACTGCCGTATTTAGTGCCAGTGTTTGACATGGATGAAAGTATGTTATTAATAAAACATTATTTAAAAAAAAAATGTTTCCCCTAAATTTAGCCATTTACATTTATTTTCAAACATTCGTGCTTTTTTAAAATTAAATTATTAAACACAAAGATAGTAGCAATAGTTTAAACCTAGCACTACATAATTGTCTTAGTTCATATCCCGGTTTACTTGTTTATAAGAATACTCTTACTATTTCTCAACCCAAGTCAGAATACCATTTTAAGAAGCTTTTAAAACTAACTCAACCACTGACTGTTTTCTGTTTTGTTTTTTAGTGCAGTTTTGAACAGTGTTTCTTGCAGGTGGAAAGCCTTCACTACCAATATGGTGATTAATTTCTGTAAGATCTGCGAGCATCGTCTGGTACCCGCGAACTAAGAGTGTTACAGTGTTAGAGCATTTTCGAATACCCTCACTGCATGTCTAAAATGCACTTTTTCCCTGCGCGAAGCCAGTTTTCTGGTCGTAGTGCATGGCCAGCATACAACCCACTGCGCTAAATTATGTTTTCTTAAGGAGAGAATGTCGCCGAGCCCCTAGAGGAGATTCAAGCCAACAACATTCTTGTCATGGACCCTGTTTTACAAAGGTATCATACATTTACAACATTGTAAACTAGGGGTGTCACGATACGCCGATGCATTGATGCATCGCGATATTTTCTCTGAATACACGATACAGTAGTCAGTGTATCGATTCTTTATTATGTTCTGTATGGATTATAATCATAATTTGTGTCAACTAAAATCATTTTCTACACCAATATTAATGTTAAAATGATTAGTGTTTCACTGAGTTTGTACTAATATGATCATGAACAATGGACATAATAATTTGACATGAACAAACATGTATCACAATGTCAGCCTATCGAAGACTTATGTTTTGATGACTGACAAAACTTGACATTCGTTCAATTTGGTTGTAAGAAAATGCCAAAGTTTATGTTCTTCCCATTTATTAAAATATTTAAAGTTGAATTGATTGCTTAATTTTATATTTCTTCTAAGAAAAATGTTGAAAAACTGAATCGTGATACGTATCGTATCGCGAGGTAGATATCGCGACACGGATCGTATCGTGAGGTTGGTGGTATTGTGACACCCCTATTGTAAACCATGTCAAATAGTTAAAGGGTTTAGGTTACAAATGTCAAAAGCCAACCACCCCATCCCACATATTACAACCCAACCACCATATCTCACCCCTACAAACTACCACTAGATTACCTGTCACAGACCAGCCTTCCTTTGTCATCAAATCGTCAACAAACTCAAACTTAAAGTTGAAGTCGTCTATGGTCTTTTGCTTGTGAGGGTCTTTGTCATCTTTCGTCTCGTCTTTCTCTGTTTGGCATTTATCAAGGACGTCTTTTGCCAGTTCTAACACCAACAAAACACCATCTTCTGTAATTTCCTAACTTTTAGCATTATTAATAGTTTGATTATACTGCTTTCCCGTTGGGCACCATTATATGTAATCTAGGCTATGCCATCTCTATTTTATTCAAACAAGTACCCTCGATATATTAGTCATATTGTTTTCTAGTTCAGTTACGCGCCACTACAATAGCTGTCCGATCACAAGACACATCTTTTTTGTTAAGATGTCAGGATTAAGGAGAAAAATAATCATACAAATGATAAGAGACGTACCCATTTCTGACATGTTGTGTACATTAACGTGAATAAAAAATTATACAAAATGAGTTTTGTGTTTTAAAATTCAGAAACATCCGACGTGTACAAAAAGTATCTAAAGCAATTGCATGTTGTTAGCTTTCCCAAAGAAGGCCATTTATTATGCTTATTGATGGTTGAAAATGTGCAAAACGATTTCTCTCCGATCCAATCAATACTGACGAATATTTACAGAATATGTGCGAGAATGTAATGGATATGTCATAGATTGTGTCATCCAGGGTGGTGGAACACCCTGGGTAAAATAGGTCTTCAGTTTCTCATGCTTGGAAAGTGAGTAACTTGTGAAAATTAAACGATTTAAAATATAGTAACTTGCAAAACCAAGTAACAAGTGAAAGTAAATTATTTGTGAGGGTGAATCCTTTTTAAAAAGCAATTTTAGGACAAAAAACTATGTTTGGGGTATTTTTCTGAATCTTTTAAACTATTTGTCTAGCTCTTAAGATGAGTTGATATTATATTTTGAACGATACTTGTTATTTTACAATTACCTGGCATTAACCTGATGAGCCTCCGCATTGGCGTGGTTATCTTTTTGCAACATTCATTCTCTGGCACGCTGTTCTTCAGTGCAGCCTCCCAAAACTCTGACTGGATGATATATCGTGCTACCTCTCTGTAACATATGGTACATACAGTGGCTACACGTCTGTAATTTTGCATACCTAATTAAAGACAAACCATTCGGCAGAAGTCGGGACGAAAAGGCGGTGAAGTATGATGAACCTTGTTTTCCACATTGGAGGGCCCTTTTTTTCACAAAGTTATCATAAACCATGTTAATGCGCTATGTACTCAATTTAATATTTACAACATTGTAAACCATGTCACTGGACTGATGAATTTGCTTACAAATGCAAAAAATGTTGTAAACTGTGCACTTTTGAAAGTAAAACAAGATTTTCTTTGGAAAGTACGTTAGCTTACACATATACTTTTACACTTTAAAACCAAAAGTATATCATTAGTGACAAAGTTTACGATGTCGTAAAGTTACTTAAATTTAACTTTTAAGTAAGGACTTGTTTGCTTCAATTGTGACATTACTTAACCGACCTAATTGACCATAGTCACATTTTGATCAGAACGGTTAATGTTTTACGTGTGCATATTTTCGATGGCAATGTCCAGACAATTCCATCCAGTTTTCTCGTGCTTGTATTTTACATCATCTTCGGACGTCAACAACAGTTGGACCCTTCTGATAAGACCGTCGCGACAGGCCTGATATAGCGAGGAGGCCTGTTGGTTAAGCAAATCATTGATATGTTTGTTGTAATTGTGTTTTTTTTAATTGTGTTAATAATACGCAGGGAGCTGATCCAAACTCTCTCCCCCCCCCCCCCTCCCTCCCCCCCCTCCCTCTTTCTCTCTCTCACACTCACTCACTCACTCACTCTCACTTTCACTTTCACTCTCACTCTCACTCTCACTCTTTTATAATACAATGGCAATACATTAGCCTTACAAGAGCTTTGTAAAACGAAGTTGTGTTTTTGCCCCAAAAGGGTGCTAAGATAAAAGGTAATACGTCTTAAACATTACGAAAGTTTTGTGGAAGATACCCTGTTCTTGTGTCGAGAGCCAGGTTAAAAGTTACAACAAACACTGTCTTATGACAGGTTTGTTAAATGGGACCCTCCTATTTCTTCCAACGAGAACGCTACTAAGATGAAAGTAAAACGTCTTAGCCATACGATTAGTGTGTTGAACGGGACCGAGATATACTTACCTCCTTCTGGTTCATCAAGCCCTTGGCCTCGAGGGGCAACAGGTGATTAAAAATGTCCACGTGACCACATTCGGGTGCCAGGTCAAGTTCAGTCAGTTTTTGCATGTTCCTGGATAGTTCAATGTTAAGACCTAGTTTTATAAAGTCGTCACAATTTTACGACGTCGTGAACTGGGTTAATGGGTATAATTCACAAATGCCAAATGGGGTTTTGTTTTTCTTTTGTAAATCGCACAGTTTACAGCGCATTTTGACATTTGCAAATTAAATTGAATGACCCATTAAAGTGCTTGACGGCGTCCACAGGTTTACTGTTTACGAGTACATTTAACACTGACTCACAAACGGACCTTTTTTGATACATAAAGAAACAAATAAAGGTAAAAAAACCTAAACAAACAACATGAAGTTAATAATAACACGTTTCAAGTTGTGACGTCTTAGCTGTGTTAAAGGGGTCCTGATAATTTGTTTCCAGCAAATGTCAGTGTCCAAAGAAAAGTTTAATCACCATTATGTCCTACATTACAGTCATCAAGGACACCTTCAATGATCATAATGTGAAAGAAATTGGGATATAAAAAGCACCTTATTTGCAGTAAAATCATTCTTATAATTACATTTGGTTGATATCTGCTCCATATGCAATGAGTATATCCACTGTTCCCATATGCCCCTCCTTGGCTGCCAGATGAAGTGGAGTGTTGCAAGTTTGATCTTCAGCAAACACAGAGTTGGAGAACTTCTTCACTATAACCTCGACAGTGCTGAAAAGGTAGATTTTATTTTGTTAACGGTGCACTTTTCTTAGAAAAACGAGAGCTCAGTTAACTACGATTTTATCATTTGTCATTTCTCAGACATGCACAGTTGTCACTTAAAACGAACCCTATTGGTCTATTTTCAACAGCACGTTACGGTTACAGAAGAAAAATCTCTATTGTGTTTATGTGATGCAGTGAAACCTTCAAAATACGGCTGCTACACGCAACATTAGGGTGCTACTATGTTGCAGTATTCTACTTTGTCCGTACTGCATGCAGAAATGACACCATACTAAAGTGCGTGAAAACCATTGACGGTAATAGATTTACCCGTCTTGTCCATTTTCTGCTGCAAGATGTAGGGCTGTACTTCCTTTGACATTTTTTCGGTCATATTCTGCACGGTAGTGATCGAGTAAACCCTGTTAAAATATTTGTCAGCATTATCAATATTACAATGTATTTGTAATAGCATTAATAAATTTAATAAAATGTACCAATAATACTTTGTATGAGCAATTTAGTTATCTATGCCTATATATATATGTCCAAAAATTGTCAAACAATAAATTAAGAATAACACGGGTCACAACTTAAAAAATCACCATGTTTAACTACATTAACAATAACTTTGTCAGCATTATCAATAATATACTAGTTTAATGATATGATTTTAATTTATTTTTTTTGTATTAAGATCTTTGTTTTGCTTCATCGTTGCTGTCAAATGATGAACTCATCCCTTAAGACATTCCAGGCTTAATACCTTCCACCAGTTCACAAAATGTCCACCAAATAGTTCAACATGTGTATATACCTTGACGATGCGATCGTGACCGTTTTGTGCCGCTAGGTGGAGTGCAGTGTTTCCGTCCTCATCCTCAGTGTTGACAATGACATCAGCGTGATAACCTATCCCCTACAACATTTGTTTTTACCCTTTCATGTTTATTTTTGAATGAATGTTTAAAAATACTACAAAATACTAAATACACAACGGTATACTCAATGCAGAGAATAGGTTTGCGTAAAGATATATATGCATATGGTTATGAAAGTATTGTCACAGATAAAAGACCAGGCGTAGATTTAATTTGACAATAACAACACATGCGGTGAATATACAAGTGCGACGGCGCGATTTTATTTTATTCGCATAAAGTTTATTCTAAAGCGCGACGTCCACATAGTCACACAACATATTGGCAATGTATGATTTAAAAGTAATCAGATCATTGGCAATTTTAAGATATTGAAACAGTGGTTTTAGAACCTTTACCTTAATTTTATTTATCATGTTTCAAACTTACGAGAATTACTTTTTTAAATAAACCCTAAACCCTCGCCAGGATTTGCGTCGTTGGTTGTGAACTGTCCACCGAGCCTTAACTCTAGATTGGGGGCAGTTGTTTAAATTTCGTGGAGTTAGATGCTTAGTGAACTATCGATCAGCTTTTTCATGGCTTTAACAGCTTCATGACAAACGTCCTCAAACCAAGGCTTGTCAATCCATGGATTTGCCGTGGCTTTAGGAATGAATTCTGTGGCAGTATTAATAAGTTGATCACACCTGAATGGGATCCGGTTATTTTTAAGTTATTTTTATTTGAAAAGGCTGGCAAAGGTTGTCCAGTCTGCCTTTGAAAATTTCCAACGAGGTTATATTCCTCAAAGGAAGCTTACAACTTAAACACGTCACTACCGCACATGTTGTGATGTACTGACCAACCTACAAATCCTGTAAAAAGGACGGGTTAGCAATGGTTAAGTCTATTGTGGTATAAGTTACTGTAGCTGGGTGTAAATACGTATTAGATTCATCATTGAATGAATTAGCATTATGCGCTTCAATATCTTTTATCCTTTTGGAGTTCCTACCCAAAAAAGAATTATGCTTGTTGAAATCACATAAAATGATGTATGGTTGAGATCTTGCAATTACAGATTATTTGAAGGTGGAATATAAATAGATAATATTGTTATTGTTTTAAATAAGCTGAGTTGTACAGCTACAGCTTTAAAGAAACGTGACTATGTACAATGCCTTGCCTGAACAAGATGGTCAAATGCTTTTAAATGTGTCTCTTGGAGACAGAATGCAGTCGGGTTATATTGTTCATCCTTCTCCATTTCTAAGCTATTGAAACTGTTGACTAGGTTGACAGGGTCCCTTTAGCCTTTGGGAACTCTGTCTGGCACTAGTCTGTAGGCATTGGTTTTGTCCTTTTTCGAATCTCGAGAGCTCGGAGACGAACTCCATCTCCTTCATCTCTGCCAACACACGAGACCTGTCTCTACCGAATTGTAGTAAATGTGTTGTTAAACGGTGGGGGAGTGACCTTGACGGTAACTGAGTTGTATCTAGAATAATAATTGACTGTTTTTTTACTTCTATGAGAAGATAGCCATAGTAGAGTTCAGTTATGTTTAAGACTGTATCATTGATACCTTTAACACCCTTTTCAAAAGCGAAAAGATTAAACTTTAGTTGCTCACTACCAGCACCTCTTTCCATTACCACAAAAACTTGTTGTGTTGGTTTGGGATGATTAAAGATTTCTTGACGTTGCCCTGACCATTACAATCGAGCTGTTTTGTGAATACAAGTCAATAATTGGCGTTTGCTTGGTCTTTTGGCTTTGTAGCCAGTGGATTACAGACAGTTTCTGATGGTTTGCTTTGCCTTGTAACCATTGTGCCTTTAACACGGGACTGTAAAGGAAGGATTTTGTTCGAACATGCCTTAATAATGACACACCTTTACGCTAGGCTGTTTTTGCGAGGTTGTCCTGAAGGTGTCTGACTTTAGCATGGTTCATTATTCGATAGTTTTGGTTTAATCTTGAAACCACAAAATGATGACAACAAATTTGACAACCAATTTCTCAACAATCTAATACAACCTTTGTCAGACTAATTAATTTGCCACTTCAAGTTGTCTGGCACTCTACGACGTGCCAATGTCATTTTTATCAATAAACATGCACTCTGTGTTGCGATTTTTATCATAAACCTCTTCCGACAAATTCTTAAGTTTTAACATGTCACGAGTGTTACGATAAACGTACAATGTGTGCAACATTAAGCGAGCAGAAAGTGGTAATTAGCACAGTAGGTGAGCACGTAGGAGACTTAGGAGAAGACCCGACCAGTCACGACAGAGAGACTTAGGAGAAGACCCGACAGAGACGACGACTTCATGGTCCGCTGAGGTGACCACCACTGTTGCTTTTAGACTGTAAAGCTGCTCTCATCCTACCTCTGCGATAAATGGTGTTACTATTACCTTCTATGACGAGTTGTGTCCTTGTGCTCGTGATGTTACACCAACTCACCAAGCTCAAGGCGTCCAATGTTTCGAACTTCACCTCCTATTCTTGACATGTTGAATGTCTCCGTTTCATTAAATATTTACAAGTATACATACCTAAATGTTGTTTCTTTATGTAACCTATCACAGAGCACCAGTCGACCCCTTTCAACGTGCATCATGGATTGGGTTTTATTTGCATGTGAAATATCCGTGCATTTCTGACGTTTGACAACCGATTATAAATATAAAAATACATTCAGTTTATTTTGCTTTCAAAATCATTTACAGTTTGGTTTAGATTAGAGTACATTCAAAACTAAAAATAACGCCAATTCATTTCTCCAAGTCGACCAGTCTTAACAATACCAAATTTTATAACATCTTTTGATCTGACACCGCCAGCGATCGAACCCAGCACCTACTGTGGTGTTACGGGTTTTAGTGTGCCAACGTAGAAACGTTGTTGAAATCATATCGAATGATAATTTGTTAAACTTGTTTCCTATTTAGGTTTTTAAAAAGCACACTATCTGAAAAAGTGAATACTCTGTCATTTTGACTCAAACCCACACCCTCAGAGTCAGGCACCTAATCGCCAGCAATGAGCACCAAAACGCCTTAACCATTGGGCCACGTAGACTTTGCTAAAAACGAAACCTTGGAAGCGATATGTCTAAGGAACTTTATGGATATCAACTCCTTATTTTGGCATAGGCACAACATTTCGGAGTATATTCTTACTCCTTCATCAGGTGAATTCGCCTGATGAAGGAGTAATAATATACTCCGAAACGTTATGCCTATGCCAAACTAAAACGTTGATATTTATAAACTTCCTTAGACTTATGCTCTACACTTCTAAATGCCTATTAAAAATCTTGCAAGCGATAGTTAAGATAAAGTTACCTTGAGTACCCACCCTATAGGTAAAATTGGCACAGCTCTAAAATCTTACAACAATGTACTTTTATGCCATTTAGACAGTGGCAAACATAGCTATTATTATGTGTGGAATAACACTATCTGAAAAAAGTGAACATTTAGCACTTTGCGTGGTCGAGTCTCGTGCTGGACTTGAAACCACACAGTCATGCACCAAATCCCTAACACTGAACATCCCAACGCCTTAACTAATGGCCCATGAAAACGTTGCTAAAAGTAGTACACATAGTAAAGTTAATTGCTGATTATAAGGGGGACAACTTGTGTTACCCTAAACCATAGCGTACATTGACAACCTCCAGATGATTTCCCTCAGCTGCCCCGTGGAGTGGGACTCGACCCTTGGTATTTTTCACGTGGACGTCTGCTCCCTTCTCCATGAGTAGTTTGACCATCAGATGGTGTCCATACTGGGCGGCGATGTGAAGGGGTGTGTTCTCATCTTGATCCTTGTGGTTAACGATGGAGCCGCTGAAATTCAGAGAAAGACATCAGGGCATCGTTTCATGAAACTGTAACACAATAGGGTCACTGAACCGATGGCGCACACGCACACGCACACGCACACGCGCACGCGCACACACACACACACACAATATCAAGGGACGTTTCTAAAGACATCGTAACTTTTTGACGTCGAAAACCATGTGGAACTGTATTTGGTTTACAAGTTCGAAATACTTTGGGAAAGTGCACTTTTTCAAACAATATTTGGAAATTGTAAGTTGAACCACCGACTCATTAACATGATTTACTATGTTGTAAATTTAAGACGACTTTGGAGACGGTCCTCTGGACTTTCTTTTGGAATTCAGGCATTTTGTACATTACAAACCTCAGTAAGTTTTGTTTTATGTAATATCCATGGATTTCACTAAAAGTTTATATTTATAAAGCTATCATAACATAAGACTAATCTTCGTCAATAAGTTTTTCTTGACATTTAAACATTTCCCCAGATAACTTTTTAAGGACGTTTTACTTAGGTCCGTGATTTTTATCAAACATTTGCTTTTGAAAGTGCACAGTTTACAATAATTTTTAACAGTTATAAACCCATTTCAGTAGACCAGTGCTGTTTGTCCGGCAACTCACTCCTTGTCTAAGAGCAGTTTTGTAATCCTCTCCCTGTTGTGCTGAGCTGCAAGATGAAGCGGAGTTGCCATTGCTTTGTTCCTAAATGATACTTTAGGCGACATTTTCAAAATAGCTGTTACAATTTTCTCTTCCCCGGATATAACAGCTAGATGAAGAGGAACCATCCCGTCTTTTCTGGACAAATGAACCTGGGCACCTAAACATAAACCACACTTCTATGTCATATTAACCTTACAAGTGACAAGCTCAACATTTGTCTGTTTTATTTCCCAAATCCCAATCTAAATGGGCTGTTGAAATATATCATGTGACAATTTGTTTAAAAGAGCTGCTGTCGACGACTTTTCCTAGGATTGTTTTCAACAGTTCCAGGTAATCATTTTTGAAGTACTAACCTCAGTTTGTTTAATCTAAGGGTTAACACTGCAGGAAGGGGTTTGGTTTGCAAATGTCAAAACTGTTGTAACTGTAAAGTCACAAGAAAACGTTGAATTCAAATAGTGGCACCCTCCTACGGGTTCATGACAAATTGACTTTGGAACGACCAATCATTTTTAACCAATTGCACTAAATTTTCTTTCGATTTCGGTTTTGGGTGTTGGCATTACAAATTTATAAGCAAAAGCCGCAACCGATATAGCGAACGATTTTGAAGACAACGAGCTTATTGGTTGTTCATAGGTAAGCTTAAAGTGCATATATACACAAAATTTCAACCTTTTTTCTTAAGAATTCTTTGTTTTGAAAATGTTAAACAGGGGAAAATATTAATTTTACCATGTGTTAAATTTTATTAACTGTATTTATTTGTATACAAATAATTTTTGGATAATCATAATTTAAAAAAGTTCCATAAGTTTGTCATTTATTACCTCCCTTTGTTGTGACGTAAATGAAGACGTTATTAACCAATCAGAATCA
>JAULCD010024433.1:2344-12682 GCA_032361085.1 Calliostoma canaliculatum | reverse complement strand
GCGGCTCACGAAAATATCCGGGTCAGGCCATGATGGCCTGACCCGGATATTTCCGAGAGCCGCACGATAAGGGTTTTAAGACTCTTCGCGCCCTAAATCTGTCGTATTAGAACAGGATAGATTTGAAACAGCACCAGATTGTCCTAGTTTAATGTCTTACAGATTCAACTAAGCACTATAGGGTTGTTACAATTTGCTTCTGCTAAAGGTGTGCTTACATAACAAGCACAACCTTTTATTTTCCTTTGCAGAAATTAGCCTATCTTAGTCTTTGACAGTAAAACAATGTCATTATTTAGAGTGTAAAAATAGTATTCAACAAAGTATTTTCAATTCTAATTTGTGTACTTTTTGCAATACAGATGGTACCATTTGTAAAGACATGGTGTTGTGTTGTAGCGTTTTTTGAGAGAATACAGCAAAATATCCTGATATGTTCAATTGAAACAAAGCGGTTTCTACTTGTGTCACTTTTGTCACGACCTTGGCCCTTTTTCACAAATTACTCATATCTTTACGACGTCGTAAATCATGTCACTTGGTGAATGGATTTGGTCTACAAATGCAAAACAACCGTTGTAAACTGTAAACTTTCTAAAGAAAAACAAGTTTTTCTTTGGAAAGTGCACAGTTAAAAACAATCGTTTGCATTTGTAAATCCATTAATCCAGTGACATGGTTTACGACGTTGTAAAGTTATTACGTCTTTGTGAAACGGGGGCCTTGTGGTCTTTTAAGAACCTTGGTTTGAACCCTACTCGCCCCAACTCGTTCCTTGATATATTTGTATTGTAATAGATAAAATTAAAAGCACAGAAGCAAAGATGTTCATGCGTTGTTTTGGTGATTGTATTTAAGCAATGTTGGTGCTACAAAAGGCTGCTAGTCAGCGAAAAGTCGATTGGGAAAGTTGAGTTGTCGCAAAGGGGCAAAGTTTGGACTGCAGAGTTTTATGTGGTAACTTATGAGTTTAGGATAGGAAGCAATTTTGAAACGCAGACACAACCTCGAAGCTCTCAGGTATCAATGTATCAAATTACTTCACATGTGTTGCGGGATTTCCTCCTGTAAAACAGTGGCCACCACGAGACAATTTTGATGAGTTCCGACTGGAGGTCTTTAAAACAAATTATCACCGAATTCATTTTCAACAACCTATTTATATTAGGAAAAAGACATAGAAACCAACAAATGTTGAATTGGCACTGTAAGGGTTAGTTCTCACAAATAAACAACCTGTTTTATAGTTCTAACAAACAAACCAGCTGTTTCATAGTTCTAATAAACAAACCACCTGTTTCGTAGTTATCACAAATAAACAAACTTGTTTCATAGTTCTAATACACAAACCACCTGTTTTATAGTTATAACAAATAAACAACCTGTTTCTTAGTTCTAACAATAAACACCTGTTTCGTAGTTCTCACAAATAAACAACCTGTTTCTTAGTTCTAACAAAAAAACACCTGTTTCGTAGTTCTCACAAATAAACAACCTGTTTCCTAGTTCTAACAAACAAACCAGCTGTTTCATAGTTCTAACAAACAAACAAACTAGTTTATAGTTCTAACAAACAAACCACCTGTTTTACAGTTAATTCTTTTAGGGACATTTAGAAGTGGTGGTACATAGTTCAAGAGTTCGTAAGTTCACGACGTTTCGGGGCATATGCTTGCTCCTTCATCATGTCAACTTCTGGTTTGTTCGCAAGTTTACGACGTTTCGGGGCATATGCTTGCTCCTTTATCATGTCAACTTCTGGTTTGTTCGTAAGTTCACGACGTTTTGGGGCATATGATTGCTCCTTCATCATGTCAACTTCTGGTTTGTTCGTAAGTTCACGACGTTTTGGGGCATATGCTTGCTCCTTCATCAGGATGAAGGAGCAAGCATGTCATATGCCCCGAAATGTCGTCATCTTACTAACAAACCAGAAATTGACATCCAAAAAATCTTGAACTATGTTTTATAGTTCTCACAAACAAACGACTTGTTTTATAGTTTTAACAAACAAACCACCTGTTTCACAGTTCTAACAAACAGACCACCTGTTTCGTAATTCTCACAAACAAACCACCTGCTTCATTGTTAACATAAA
Organism: Calliostoma canaliculatum; assembly: GCA_032361085.1. Taxonomy (NCBI): domain Eukaryota; kingdom Metazoa; phylum Mollusca; class Gastropoda; order Trochida; family Calliostomatidae; genus Calliostoma; species Calliostoma canaliculatum. Next base: position 10,584 of record JAULCD010024433.1, on the reverse strand, counting down.
CAGCTCTCAGTATTGTCACAGGACACAATTAAGTAAACATGTGAAACATCATAGTAGACGACGCTATCAGCGAAACAAAAAGGAACCATGTTAACCAGACGCTCTGTTGTCTTGTTAAAGTTTACATTACGTCACATCCCATTACATCTCTGTCGAGAGTTCACATAAACCCATTATGTCTAATACGCTCAAGCGGAACACAAACCTCAGGTTACGTAATGATATGCTCATTGGAAAGATGCGTTACCTGTTTCAGTTTACCTATCTATTCTTCATTGAAATTGATATTGCTAAATTATGGCTGACGTCATTCGTCATAAGCTTATCTCTGAAATATACACAAAGAAACAAGTATCGCGACACCCACATATACTAGCCACGTAAAGAAACTGTACTCGGAGAATATACAATTATTAGGACCCACTGTCCATATATGAAATATAGGTTTAAACACAGCATTTATTGGAGACATTCAAACGTTCATTCACGTGTCATTCGATATGACGTCATTGATGGGGGCCTATGATCTGTGGTCATTCAAAAAACTTGAAACTTCTCAGGCGCAGACACAAGCATGTCGCAAGCAAATCATGCCAAGATTAACAGCTGCACAACGTCATGAAGCCATTGGAATGATCCAAGCGGGAATGAGGCATCAGTAGGTGGCAACACATCTCCAATGCCATCGTAACACAATATCGAAATTGGTCAGGCGTTATCAGAACACAAATAACGTTGCCGACAATTCACGTTCAGGACGTCCCAGAGTAACGACGCCAAGACAGGACAGATAGATTTAGAGGTACTCATCTACGACACAGGTTCCAAACGGTAGTAACGACGTTCCAGACATCTCCAGGGCTGCGTTGTATTCATTGTTGTACAACCTAAGTACGACATAAAACAGCTGTATTTGATCAACTTATTGTACTGTACATTCCCAAAATAAACATTATTTTTTTAGTACTATCATATCTGACTCCTTTGATAGAAGATTTGTTAAGTCAATTTCAAATAAATAATTAATCAATAAATAAGGTAAAATACCAAAAGTGTATGCTTTTATTCTTGTGTGTTGACTTTGTATACCGCGATACGTATTGAATCGTGGCAGCAGTATCGAGATAGTAACATATTCTTGCCTACCTACATGTTTGCACCCCTACTATACAGCAGCTGTAGTCCGTTTGACACTAAATGAGACCGATGATTTGACAAGTTCCTCGAAATCGGGAATAGTGTGTCAAATGTCAGTTTGGTATATGGTTATGAATACCCTGTACCCAACATAATCTGTTGTTTGTTTAATTTTAAACACATTACGGACAAAGTTGTTTAAGAACCGATCATGTAATTATGTGTACAAATGAGTACATGACACGAGGGAGGAGAAACCGTAAGAGGAACAGCACAAACACAAACTGCACGTGCTACAATTGACGTTTAATGTACAAGATTTCTTTCGCTTGCGTTGTTTCTCTTACGTTTTCTCTCAGTTTAGGTTTTATTTGGTGTAACAACAAGCATAAGTCATGTCATTTCATGTCATAAGTTATGTAATTTTTTCAATTTGTTAAATTTACAGTCCAAAATACAATTTAAACCTACTGTTAAAAACTTATTCAACAGAAGCTCATTTTAGAACATGCCATAGTTTAGATTTAGAAAAGTGCGTTTATGTTAAACAAAAGACAATATAATTAGCAATCGTTCAAAGCAGCAATAAAGAAGTTGAAATCAATGTAATTAAAATAACATGGCTTAATGTCACAGCTCATATGAGAGTAAAGGAAATGAAAACATTTCTGATCAACAAAAAAACTTTATCTCAAAAATCAATTATTTATTTCTAATAATACACACATGGAATGTATAGTTTTTTACTCGCCTACATATTTGCCACAGTGTCATCAGCCCACCCTCTTGTTAGATATATCTCCAAATGACTGCTTGTACAATGATGAAGACGGAATAACACAAAGGTGCACAAGCTTCTACCTATAGTCTATAGTCTAAAAGCGAGCTAGCAAACATTATCCGTCATACAAATGCGATTTACGAAAATACACCGGAACATTATAAAGTACACTTATAATTAAAAACACTGTCAAACTGATTTTAATGTGACCTAGAACTAAAAAAAATTGTACTGTCAAAAACCTATTCTTCTTTCAAATAAATTACCACAAGATCGCTTTTTACAGTTTATTCAGGTTGGATTTTTTATTTAGGTATTAAGCGTCGTAAAGTTCATCTTCCAGACACTAAATAAAAATTATAGAAATAAAATAATGACATAAAATGTCTGGATATTTATTTTTTAAAATGCGATATTTATATGAACACAAATTTAAGCATTTAACAAGAAGCTGCAAAATTTATTTAACATGCTAAGTTGTAGTTCCTAAACAAATGGGCGTAGCTTCGCTGGTTTTTTAGTTAGCCGAGTTCTAGCAAAGGTTTTCTCTATCCAGGGAGATGCAAAGCCATTTTGTCTGAGGCATTTTCCCTGGGCAACGTCACAAGTTGTTCCATGAGGGCAGCAGTGAAGATGGTCAGAACAACACACAGCCTAAAGAATAAAACAAGTATTTATATTTGGCAACCTTTTAGAAGAGATTTATAACCATAATACATCATGGTTGGTACAATTGTTTTCTCCACTTTTGGCTTTTATGACCTTTAAAACATCTCTGGTTTTCCAGATGGAAATACGTGAAACTGTGACTGTCATGTCATGCCTGTGGGAGCTCTGTTAAACAAATCATCACAGGTAATGTTTTCATTTTGAAATTTTACAGATATGAATACCAAAAGTTAGCTAGTATGTTAATGCATTGTTTTAGAGCAATCGTTAACCTTTTTCGGACCTTTACAAAATTTATCGCAGATATTGTCACACGGGTATTTAATCTATCAAATTAAAGTAACGACATTAAGTCTCTTAATGTTATTTGTTTCTAATAATCACCTTAGGCAAGGGACAGCATCCCCATGCAAAAGAGCCCAATCTACAACAGGTGGTTCCATCTGGACACTCATGAGAGCTGTCACACATAATCTTCTTCACTTTACTTCTGATGGTTGGTGTTTTCTTGAACCAGGCCATTGAAGAGCCATCTTGTCTGAGGCATTTCCCCTGTGCGACATCACAAGTTGTTCCGTGAGGGCAGCAGTGAAGATGGTCAGAACAACACACAGCCTAGACAGAAGCAATTGTTCACAACAAAGAAAACCGAGCAGAATTATGTCTTTTTTACCCTTTAAACCCTTACCGTGCGGCTCACGGAAATATCTGGGTCAGGCTAGTAGCCAGTGCGTTGCTTTTGTAGAATATGAAAAATGAGACCACCTTGTAATGTCATAAAAACACTGCCTGCGGTTAGTGTTTTAACAGCTCAGTAAGGATTGATTTTGGACAAATGCTGGTCCTTATGCGGTAAGTGTCAATACTAAGCATATGCATTCATTTTCTGGACAGCTCAAAACTTAGCATAAACATTTTAAAGAACAGTGTGTGTCAGAACCCACTTGCACAAAGTGACTGTGACTTTAAATAGATGTACAACATTACAAGTAGGATTGTAGCAGAACATTACCTTCAGCTACATTTATGGTTGTAAGGATTTACAAGTTTTGTGATGTTACCATTGTCTTGTGCATGTATTGTCATGTTTTGGGTAATAATTAAACAACTGCAATATCATCAGGTACATTGTGAGTATAGTTACATTTATGCATATTGGTAAGGAAAGTGTCATAACCACTGTAGTTCATCTGGTACACAATACAATATAGTGTTTACAACTAATCTATGAATCCACTGACATGACACATAACAGATAGAAGTTACTCAATTGAGAAAAATGTAGTTAGCCATTTGACTCTTCAAAAGATTGTGTTATATTAAAGTTTTTTAATATTTTATCTTTTGCTAACACTCATGTTGACATCCGTGCTTCTTCACTTTTAAAACGGTATTTACCTGAGGCAAAGGACAGCATCCCCATTGACCAGAGGCCAGTTTACAACAGGTCATCCCGTCTGGACACGAGGCAGTACTGTTACATGCAACATCATCTACTTTCTTAGTGATGGCTGGTGTTTTCTTGAACCAGGCCATTGAAGAGCCATCTTGTCTGAGGCATTTTCCCTGGGCGACGTCACACGTTGTTCCGTGAGGGCAGCAGTGAAGATGATCAGAACAACACACAGCCTGAACAATATTTTTTTTAAATTCAAGTACATTTGATGTAACTCAGGGACCGATTAGTATCAAGTTTACAAGTAAACTGTTAATGCACTGCAGTAGCACATGTGACAGGTGTACATATGATATATTAGTTTTTAATTGTTTCAGTTCATATTTAATGTGTGTGGATACTTTCTTTTAACCAGCATTATGACTGAGTGTACTTGTTTGACCTTGAAACCACCTAAGTCAAAAAGCCCTCTGCTGATTGGTCAATCTAACCTGTCCAAGCTAACTCTGTATCAAACTGCATGCCTTTTATCCTTCTGCACAACACCACAGAGCAGATATTACAGTTAAGTAAAATAAGTCTTGAAAATTTTTCAAAGGATTCAAATAGATCAGGTGAGTTTTACATTTGTTATGTAACTTGTTTCAGGGTGTCTTGTTTGACTTTTATTGTAGAAGGGAATAAACGCCCCACACCTGTAGCGTGTGTTTGTTACTCAGTTAACAAAACCAAATGTTAAAAACACACAAAATAGAATACGTCCATTAATGGAAATACCGTTATCAATTGACCCTTCAAAAGATTGTATTATATAATTAGTTTTGTACACTTTTATCTTTTGCTAACATTAATGTTAACATTCGTGTTTCTTTTAGTTTTAAAACGGTATTTACCTGAGGCAAGGGACAGCATCCCCATTGACCAGAGGCCAGTTTACAACAGGTCATCCCGTCTGGACACGAAGCAGTACTGTTACATGCAACATCCTTTACTTTCTTAGTGATGGCTGGTGTTTTCTTGAACCAGGCCATTGAAAAACCATCTTGTCTGAGGCATTTTCCCTGGGCGACGTCACAAGTTGTTCCGTGAGGGCAGCAGTGAAGATGGTCAGAACAACACACAGCCTGGATAATTAGTTTTTAAAAATAAAAGCACATTTAATGTCACTGAGAGACCGGTCAGTATAAAATTCATAACCAAACTATGAATGCACTGCAATAGCACACACTAAATTGAAGTCATTCATTTAAGAAATGCAGTTAACAATTTTACTCTTCAAAAGACTTGGTTATATTATTAGTTTTGAACACTTTTATCTTGTACTGACATTGATGTTGACAAACGTCAAAATATAGAATAGAATCGCATATAATGTTGTCTAGCAATTTGTCATACTTAATGAATGCCTCTGTGTGTTTACCATAAAACTTCTTAAATGCTCTGTACAATACTAAGATTATATAGCGTCGATTAAAATGTTTGGCTGTAAGAAGAGTATGTCTTTTCATAAAAGTGGTATAAACTAAACATGCTCTTAAATATATCAGTATTTATGAAATCTAAGCATCGTTAGCTGGAGCTGTTGGGATGTTACTTGACATGGAGGGGTAATTAAAAATAGCAAAATTAAAATCGTCTCGTTTTGTTGACATAGTGTTTCGTTCAGTTTTAAAGCTGTATTTACCTGAGCCAAAGGACAGCATCCCCATTGACCAGAGGCCAGTTTACAACAGGTCATCCCGTCTGGACACGAGGCAGTACTGTTACATGCAACATCCTTTACTTTCTTAGTGACGACTGGTGTTTTCTTGAACCAGGCCATTGAGAAACCATCTTGACTAACACATTTTCCCTGGGCGACGTCACAAGTTGTTCCATGAGGGCAGCAGTGAAGATGGTCAGAACAACACACAGCCTGGATAATAATATTATAATACAAGTACGTTTGATTTAACTTAGTGAGTGGTCAAATATTATTAGAAAGAGAAACGCTTCAATACATTCTTGTAGTTATTAGCCAGTATATAGGTAGTTTGCTTCAGGGTAAGGTTCAACCTTTGAGTTTTCTCCATTTTACAAACACCTGTAGAGTTTTATCCTTGATGGAGATATGGCTTCGCAGGGTCAAGGCCCCGTTCCTCAAAGAGATTTAAAGCTAAGTTGATCGTAAGTGCTAAAATATAATATTGGCTAACGACTGTCGAAGCGCAAATATCACTTTGGAACCGGTGCCATTCGGCACCGGTTCCAAATCAATCTATGCGCTACGATAGTCGTAAGCCTATCATAAGAAACAACCCCACAGGACATTGTTTGTCTCTTAGACTAAGATCGCTTTGAGGAACGGGGCCCTGATCTATTTAATTAGAATACGGATGTTTATTCTGCATGTCATAATCACCTTTCCGAGAGGGCAAATCCCCCACCGACCAGAGGACAGTTTACAACTGGTTTTTCCGTCCAGACTCTCAGAAATGCTGTCGGACTTAACCTTCTCTAGATCGTTGCCCTGCAAACACATAAAAACATTCGCCTTACCCTTTTGTTTTAATTCCCCGTAATTAATAAGTGATTTTTTTTAAAATCCTATAAACATTTTAGACGAATTGTCTTTACTGGTGAGTAATAACTATACTTATGGAAATAATTTAAGCAACACCCGTATTTTCCTTCGATTTATCAACCTTTATAAACTGGTACGTTATATGTATCAAATATTTCAATACCCTATTTCTTTAGTAAAAAACAAAGGGTTAAGGAGAACATAGCCAAGAGTATTATATAGCAGATAATGGTCTGTTTGAAGATGTATATGTTAATTTACGCCCTAAAATTTCAGAATTAAATGTCAGTACCATGCACACGTCGTGTTTATGGAACTGAAGGATTATGTCCTGCAAGTCGAAATACTGACTTTCCATCGGTATGTCGTGTAACTTCCCTGCAACTGCTTTAAGACGCATCCTAAGTACTCGGATCAATCGCCTGGTTTGAAGTCCTCAGGAAGTTAATTGATTGATAGTCTTGACAGCTGGGTCTTTCTATCCAACACGACGTCTGAAATCACATTACTCTGGTGGAAGAACTGGGTGACAGCATGTGCTATGCGAGTTCTAGCATTGTCGCCCATAAAAATGGGTATGGTGACCAGATGGTGATGATCATAACAACATCCTTTCCAAGGATCTCATGTTGATGCCGTGGCCCATTAAGGCCACTGACGAATGATAATGAGGTTCATATTGCAACTAAAGCAACCCCATACCATGACCAACTCTCCTCTTAAAGAGAAACGTCTCTTGCATTATGCGGGGTGTCATGGCAGAACATGGTCTTTCCTTGTAACCACTGTTGTCTTAACGATGTGATTAAGTCCCATGAATGACCTCTAGCAAGTCTCAATAATGCTCTATCTTCTTTTCTTGTTTTCTACGGGGTCTGCTACATCTTGGGTGATCTTCAACATCATGGGTAGCCCTGTACATCTACAAGAGTCTTACATTGCCGGAAGAATTGCACCCAATTGCACATGCCAGTAATTGGCCAGCTTGTAGCCTCTGACAATTTACGACGTCGCTGGACACACGTGAAACTGAATTTATTACAAATTGAAAGTAGAAAGTGTGACATGTAATCAAGTACAAATCTAACTTCAACAATGTTGACAAACCATTCAGAAAAAAGATTTTGTTTACTTTATTCACAGAATTATAGGTCTAAGAACTAGCTGTTGCTTTATTAATTTCTCTGTGTATTAATGTTGTGGATATGCGATCTAACCGACCTTCCTGTAAATTAATTCATGATATGAACTTTTGCATTGTCAGCTTGTCAACGTGATAAGGTGTCCAGGGTCATTAACATGTACAATCTTGCGGTCGTTATCCGGCAACTGGATCGACATCTATTGAGTGAGAACCTTAATACAATGGTTTTAGTGGTCGCACTAGTGAGATGTTTCAAAACAAACTTCAGATCCTGTGTTGGGTCTTTTGAATTTATCCCTCCAGTTAAAAGCTCGGGCCCGTTTCATAAAACTGTTGTAAGCCTGAGATATATTAACCGATCTCGTTGTTAGATCGCCAAGATTAAATTAAAACTCATGGGACTAAATAAAACAGACTTTCAACATGTTCAAAGCGCTGAATGGTTATGATGAAGTATATATGACTAGAATCGATCTTAGCTGACGATTTATTTTATTTTTGTGCGTGGGTGTACGTGCGTGCGTGCGTGCGTGCGTGCGTTCGTGTGTGT
>JAULCD010024432.1:0-18653 GCA_032361085.1 Calliostoma canaliculatum | reverse complement strand
AGATTATGGTCCAGATATTGTGCTACACATTCTGTTAACAATAGACAACGCTCGGGTCGACCACAGTGATAACTCTTTAGTGATTCCACTGACTTTTCAAACTGCCGGTACATTGTACCGAAACCTATATTTTTTTTCAGTACATAACACTGTATATTACCAGGTATAGGCTAAGAATGTGTGTGTTAGGGGTTGGGGGGATACAGATCTTAAAGTTCCTTTATTTCAAGCAGAGATATTAGCCGGGAGGCACACTCACAGTGACGGGACCAATTTGTTCGAAACCGGAAGTAAAGGTTGAAGTGTAAAATATTTCTCCAAATCAATATTTAAATGTATAATAAATAAAAGCATAAATATGTGAAACATACTCTCATGGTCAATTATTTATGTGTAAATATTATTTATATTATGTGAAAATTAACGATCATGGGCTTTCAAACAATTACTTGTGCACAAATACTTGCCAGTACATTTTATTCATAGAAACAATACAATATAAACATCACTGAAATAAATATTACTTAACCCTCACAGTTTTGAGATAAGCAGACATTCTAGATGTGAAGCAGCAGGGTATCAGAGTTTAAAGTTCACAGGTCATTTATTAATATAATAAGTGTGAAGTGACATCATTGACCTTTATAACTCGGACAGGTGTTTAGGAATCGTGCAGTCGCTTGCAACATGCATACCCTTGAGAGACGTTGTAACCAATTTCTCAATGTTTAAATATTTTGCTTAAACTTTGAACAGTAATAAAATCTTCCACTAAATTATGTCTTTTAAAATCAGAATACTTCAACTAATTTTTTGTAAAAAATAGTGATGATTTATGCTAAACGTGTTTTTATCTGATCAAGATGACAGCAGGTTGGGTTTTTTTGCTTCTCAAATTCAGTGTGCGAAAAATAACAAAAAACAAACACACATTTCCCACATTAGGGGACATTAATAATTGCGTTCATCTCTTGTAGATCTATCCAGTAAATAAATTGTGCTACATTTTGAAATGCTCCTGTTTTCTGGGAATTCTGATGACGTTGCAATTTATTGGCCAATGAATGACGACTTGCTAAGTGAGAAAGTTATAAATAGATTCAGAAATTCTTATAAATGTTCAGCCAACTGCGGTAACTTCTAACATTGCAAAAAGATGCAGTGCAAGTGTTTCAGCTGATTAGGTCTAGATATGTGTTTTGCTGATGTAATAAAATATATTTTCTGTTTATTTCATATTCTGTAAATTACATTTTAGTAAATATCTCAGCCGGTACAGTGAACCGACAGCATGCAAATTTACCGGTACATGAGGAAACTAGTCGGTAAAATACCGGTAATTACCGGTTAACAGAATCACTGATACTAAAAGCAGAACACTTTATACAATCATGTTGCATGAAGTAACTTTGTAATAGAGTTGAGCGCCATAATTTTGGACTATTTTAAGTCAAATATAAAAAACCCAACTGGTGACAGTAAATAATTAGGATACAATACAGCGAGTTGTTGTTTAGCACCACTTGGACAATATCACCCCCATTAGCAACAAAATCAGGACACAAAAGGGCTGTTGCACAAACTATAGCTCAGGGCCTCGTTCCACAAAGCGATCTTAGGCTAAGTTGATCGTAAGTGCTGAAATATAACATTGGCTTACGACTGTCCTAGCGCAGAAATTGTTTTGGAATGGTGACATTCGGCAACGGTTCCAAATAAATTTCTGCACTACAACAGTTGTGCCTATGATAAGAAACAACTCCACAGGACATTGTTTCAAAAATCATCTCAACATTAAGATCACTTTGAGGAACGAGGGCCAGGTTGTGGCAGTTTTATGTCCTATTGAAGTTGATTCAGTGCCATAAGGCTAGCTACAACACAGGCAACTCACCCTTTCATGATGGATCCGACGTAAATTCCGCCATCCCCACCCTTATTACTCTGGCCCACAATACTGATGCCCAGGAAGTTGACAGTGTCTGCAAACAAACCAATTATTATAATACAAGACTTATATTCGTGTCAACATCTATATTCGTGTGGTCCAATGTTTCGAGTATATGCTTGCACAAGATGTTTATAGATGAGAACTTCTTCATTTCTATCATCTTGATGATTCAGAGCATCGCAGAAACACCGAGATGATATAATTAAGATGATAATCTTTAAATTCCTTTTTAACTGTAAAATACATATATCTTTGATATGTAATGTAAAATTCCATAATTTTTATTCAAGAAAATAGTGTATTTCAGTTTTATCCTAATGTGTTTTGACTTTTCCCGATTGAAATTGTTTGGCAGGAAAATTTACTCACAGTAACTTGTTTTTCTGTCAAATGATTTTTCTTTAAATATTTTACAACTTTATATAAGAAATTTAAAGGTAATAATTTAACTGAAGAAAAGATTTGTATAACCAGCATGTGTAAACCCAGATATCTAATAATCTACATATCTAGATAAAAATCCAGCTGTGTTGAACTCACCCATATTAAGAGTTACTGTTATTATGTTGAGAGACATTGTAGAATCTGTTATACTGCTAAAAGAAGATGCCTGAAAGAAACAGAAAAAAACAATTCATTCAACATGAAACATTCAAACACAAAAGAAATTTGTTTAAATTTCATTCACAGAATTGTAACATCTGTTACTATGATGTATTTCTCTTGGCAATACAAGACATCAGTTTTAAATTTTCATTAATTCTAATTTTCGGAGATATTTTAACAAAGTTCCCAGTGTGTTTTAACCCTTAAAGTGTTGAAATGATTTGGGAAGAATTTAAACTGTGACCACCTTATGTAATTGAAAACCTATACTGTGGTAATTTATTGAAAAGAGCTCCTGCAGGAGCTCTTTTCAATAATTACCACAGCATAGGTTTTCAACAAACTATTTTAGTTGAAATATTGATATGAAAATTGCCAAATAGCACTTTATGGGTCAATGCAATAAATCTGCAAACTCTCAATGATATAAACTGGTTGTCTCGCTTTGTGCCCGATTTGTAAAACATATGCAAAATATTTATTTTCTTTACACATAGCTTCAATAGATTCTCAGATTTTTAATCTGCACTTGCAAGGACAAATTTGTGAAGTAAAAATGTGCTATAGCATATAAGTTGGAAGATTTAAAGTTTATGAATAGGAATTTATGTTGAGGAGAAAATTAAAAAAAACAAAAATACTAATGTGAGCGTCACTGAGCCGATGGGTTTGGTTTACAAATGCCAAACTCATTGTAAACTGTGCACATTCTCCCACAAAGTTGTTCATTGAAAAGTGCATAGTTTACAACGGTTTTGGAAATTGTAAACCAAACTCATTCATCAAGTATTTATGTTTTTTGCATAGATTTTATGTCAATCAAATAAGTTGGCCATGTGAAATATTACTTTACACAGACAAGCTTAAATGCGAGTACTTACTCGACTAATGGGTGGAGGCCGATGTCGCCGCCTCCTCTTCCGATGACGACCATACCGCGATGACATGCCTGTTGTATCTGTGACTGTTGAAAACCTGAAAAAATGCAAACAGCTTATTACCGAGTCACACTGTTCACAAAAATAAGTGTTCTGAGTGCATCTTAATGCATCAAGTCCACTCTTACTGTATAATCTGAGTGCATCTTAATGCAACAAGTCCACTCTTACTGTATAAATTGATTGTCTGTACACTTGAGGGTTTAATACTCAACCCTTACGGTGCGTCTCGCGATCTATACGAGATCAGTTAACTTCCACTAATGGCGGCTTGTTTCTGAGATCAGCCAGATGCAGTTAGTTAAAGAGGACAGGCAATACGTGAACTGCTATGATCTGACAGCACAAAGAAAGCCAAACGATAAGGATTAAAATAAGGTTCTTTTTACACAAATTATTACAGGAAAGCTTTTCAACAGCCTATTTAGGTTGAAACTGACTTTAAGGGTTAATATGTTGGCACTTGGACAAGACATACGCATCTTGCACTCTCAAGGTTATAAAGATGTACATCCCTGAACACATCTATTTTAACTATGTACAGTGCTAAACCAAACTTTGTCTTGAATTTTCTCTATCACAGGACCTTTTTTTGGTCCCATTAAATTCTGAGATATTCATTTGATCGTAAAATTCATCTAATTCAGACTTTTGGGAAAACCAGAATTCCTTCTGGACCCAGATCACTGTACTTGCAAGGCCAACTTAATAAAGAAAATGTTTTACATTATGTGTGTAAGTATTCTAACTTGCTATTTTTACAACACAGGAGTTTTATTTTGTGAAATGTATGTAAAATTTATTTTGAAAGTATTTTTTAATCCTGTTGAGAATTGTTTCCTTCTGATTGTACACAGTGCAGACACTATTTACCTGCTGTCATCCTCGGAGTCGAAGAAGCTGGTAGTTTCCAGGTCGCTACTCATCATGGTGGACGTATCGTACTGGTGTGTGCCTGGCGGTCGGTCGCGATGCCGCTCATGTTTCGCATGGCCATTGATTCTGGGGGCTGCATCAAAAATAGTTAATTTATTTATAATGTATGATCAATATCATTAGAAATATTTTTATATTTATTTTCACAACAGTTCTTCGAGTCACATTCTAGAAGTTTGTTCGATGAACAAGAGAGATATTCTATGAATAACAACTTCCTACTTTCATACATTGCAGTAAGGAGTTCTTTCTCATAGAATACATCCCTGTTTATTGCAACATTCTTGAGATTAATTTTAAATATATCGATTGCAACTTCTTGGTTGCTGAGTAGCATTGTTTTGGTACAGATTCTTACATCATTATCAAGCTTGCCAAGAAGTTGTAATCCACATGTCTACAATTGACATTTAATCACTTTCATGCATTGAATTTGGTCAAACCACAGAAGACATACCAAGCAACCTAGACGTAATTAAACTCAAATCTTTATGTGTTAAATTCAGTCCACCACTTATCCAGGCAGAATATCTTGAAGATATTGGCAATATATTAAATCTAAACTTTCAACGTTTCAAACACAAGGCATATTTTTGTGTACTACTTTAGAAGCCGAGATGGCTACAGACTGAACCTTGATCTCTTCACAAAGTAATAATACTGTGAACGTGTTCTCAGCAAAAACCTTGTTGATGGGATACAGGGCTATGTAAATACATATCATTGCAAGTCAATAACACTATATTTTCTTCACAAACAGTAAGTACATCCTCATGAGATCTACGAAAATATTGTACATTTATCTTTCATATACTGACACACTAAATTATCTATTCTTTATTTTGTTTCTTGAAAATACAGAATATCTTCAATTTTAAGTAGTCTTATTTGTAAAATAAACAAAAATTATGTATGACATCAAGTTTCAGCTGATTATCTCCCTTGTTTATCTTTATCAAGATGAGTATTTTTATTCTGAAACCCCAGACATCAATTTTACATTCTGACTACCACTTCAGGAAATTAAATTTCTCATACACATGACATAGTTAACAGACACTGACGCACAAAGAGAGCTGCCGTCAAAACTAAAAAGCAAAAATAATCTACATAAAACTTAAACTTGTGTAATATTATTTTTTAATAATTGCTTCCTAACTAATTCTACATTCAAATAACCAAATAAACAGTTCAAGAAACTTCAAAAACAGAGAACAAACTAATCATGTTATTGTATTGTCAGTCATTTTTAAGAGGATCATTTTTAAGCTTTACATTGAAAAGGAAAAACCTAGCTTGTGCTTTTCTAATCATCAAAATAATCGATTTATGTAATTTGTTTTTAAAAATAATAGAGAATAGTTTTCAAGAGACTGTCATAGTAGGAGTCAGCAAGGAGTGATGGTTTGCACTAACTCTGGGGTCACTCTGTGCCAAATTGGTTTTGAGTAGAACTCTGATTCCTGTATGCTTTTAAAAACCTATTCTGTGGTAATTTGTGGTATTTTTCAGGTCAGTACATCAGTAAACCAAGCCCCACAAGACAACATAACATAAAAACTGACCAAATTAAAAAAAATATATGAAGCCACAACCACTCTAAAGGTTACATCAAGTCTCACAGGAACTAAAAACCACAAGAAAGGTTTTCAACTGCCTTTATAGTTGGACTTTAAGCCCATAATGTCATGTGTTAACAAATAACAACAGGGTAATTTTTCAAATGTCTATTTAAGTTGGACTTTAGACCTAGAAATTGACGAACGATACCATTAGCACTTGGAGAGTTATAACTATTATTCGTGAAACTTGATGCAAGTCTAGGAGTGTGGCTAGTGACTGAATGAGCCCTTGGCCCCATTACTCAAAACGATCTTAGGTTAAGTTAACCCTAAGTGCTAAAATATAGTATTGGCTTATGCCCAGAGATCGCTTTGGAACTAACACCCCACCTCCCGCCCCGTGCCATTCGGCACCAGTGTTACAAATTGATTTCTGAGCTATGACAGTCTTAAGCCTATGATAAGAAACAACTCCACAGGACATTGTTTAAAAAATCACTGACAATCATCTTAACACTAAGATCACTTTGAGGATAGGGGCTATGCTGAGATACAGAAGAGCTTATCTCAGTTAGAGGCATCACTTCCAATCTGCCCTGGAACACGAGGGTGAGGGAGGACCTGTCAGTGGAAGGGGAAGGGACGAGGAACCAGCCCAGGACCATTCACCACCAGTCTATACAGTCTATCATGTGATACATTCTATCATGTGATACATTCTATACAGTCTATCATGTGATACAGTCTATCATGTGACACAGTCTATCATGTGATACATTCTATACAGTCTATCATGTGATACATTCTATACAGTCTATCATGTGATACATTATATAGTCTATCATGTGATACAGTCTATCATGTGACACGGTCTATACAGTCTATCATGTGACACAGTCTATACAGCCTATCATGTGACACACTGTACCATGTCTTATCTCAGTACACATTATAAGTGTTATATGCTTTTTCATTCATTGGAATTTTATACTATGTCAATGAATTCAAGATCTTTTATACATATTTAAAAACTTTTTTTAGTCAGTGAGTGAGTGAGTAAGCGAGTTAGGGTTTAATGGGAGTTTTCAACAATTTTTCAGTTATATCTGTTTAGTCAGAACTAATGAACAACTTTGCGAAGTAAGTGCCCGAAAAAATTTAAAAAACCAACTACTTGGTTATTTTTTTTTCTCACCAGGACATTTTTCAAGCATAGACCTTGACAATACTAAATGAGGGCTGGGGGCAATCACTGATTGTAAGTTTCTGATAACAAATTGTCCACTAAAAAATCTCCACTAAAAAAAAAGTCTCCCATAAATAAGATTCAAGCAGACAGAGACTTCCATGTGGGAATTCAGGAGTTACTTAACCCTGTAAGTGCAGAGATGATTTTTAGGACTCAAAACTTTAACTACCTTGTGCTGTTGAAAACCTATCCTGTGGTAACTTGTTTAAAAGAGCTCCATCGGAGCTCTTTTAAACAAATTACCACAGGATAGTTTTTTAAAGACTATTTTGGTTGAAATTTGGACAGTAAAATGGGAAAATGTTACATTCAGCATTTGAAGGGTTAACATCTAGATTGTGTCTCAGTCTAAAGGAGTGATGTGAACGTGGGTTGACATCAAATCTTGTCTGATTTATTGAAGAGAGCAATGTATAAACCTACACGATCCTCCTTCTTAGAACGCCCACAGACCAGAGATATTCAATTCTAATCTGGATATCCTTGTTGAATTGAGTTTTAAACCATTTAAAAGAACTTTGACAGTCATAAAGAGTGAGATGGGGTTTAACCTTGTTTTCAAGTGTTTCAGTTATCTCATGGCAGAATAGTTTATTGCAGGAGGAAAGCCTGCATCACCAATATGGCTATGTGATGCAACAAAGTTTGTCTGCTTCAAGTGATAATTGGAAACCAAGAGTGTTACCGGGTTGCAGCACTGTCTTCACTGCATGTAGAAATGTTTAAATATGAAAAATGGAGACGGTCAACCATGGTTGGATTCAAACCCATGACCTCCTCACCCGTAGACCAGTGCCCTGTTCCTTAAAGCGCCCGAAAACCAGTGCCCTGTTCCTTAAAGCAATCTTGGGTATTTTGATTGTAAGTGATTTTTGAAACCGTGTCCTGTGAAGTTGTTTCTTATCATAGGCTTATGATTGTGGTAGTGCAGAAATAGAATAGCCCCGGTTCTAAAGCGATCTCTACACTAGGACAGGTAAAATATTTTAGCACTTACAATCAACCTAGCCTAGAAACGGGGCCCTGCACAATAACCAATGCCCTATCCCTTTCCCCAAATAGTAATGAAGACAACTTTATTTAAATAGTGAGTGAGTGAGTGAGTGAGTGAGTGAGTGAGTGAGTGAGTGAGTGAGTTAAGATTTAACGCCGCTTTCAATTTTTTTTCAGGCGGTGGCAAGGTTTATGGCAGAAGGAAACTTTGATAACTTCATATATATATAAGGCTGCATACATGAAATAAAGAAATTGTAAATTTTGTTTTCATCAGTATTTTAAGTTTTCATTTTCCAATTGTAATATTTTTATCAGGTCATAGTGATGAAATAAACTTAATGAATGATGTTACAAGCTCTGCTTCAAATAAAATACCTATCTATTTACCCAAGGATGAATAAATGACACATCAATTTTATTGCTGAATCAGCAATTTATGTTCAGATGATTACTGAGCTCAAACACATCAAAGAATAACTCGTTCTAAAGATATATCCCATAACCATATAATCACATAACTTGTCCTGTAATTTTTTTAATTCTAACTTTTGATGTTAATCCTTATGTACAGTCACATTAACAAGATTACTTCAAGATCTTATGAACAAGAAAGTCTGCTAGACAAATTAGCACTAAATTTACTGGAATATAGTCTTAAGTTGATAAACAGCTCATTACGATGCTCATGAAAACAAACCTAGTGTCAGCCGACTTAATGAAGCGAAACAAGCTGCAAGTAGCACTGGTCTGATGAATGTGGTTTACATATACCAAAATCATTGTATAATGTATACTTTCAAAAAAACAAAAAAACTTGTTTTTTCTTTGGAAACTATAAAGTTTACAATGATTTTGGCATTTGTAAAGATAACACAAAACTTCTTTTTTTACAAGTCAATTTACAATAATTTCACATTTGCAAACTAAACATGTGAAGCTTGTCCACATCACTCTGAAGCTGCAATAAATGAGGGGCTAATGGGGTCACTTTACAAATACAAGAATCATTGTAAACTGTGCACTTTCCAAAGAAAAACTTGTTTTTCTTTGGAAAGTGCACAGTTCACAATGATTCCGACATTTATGAATCGATCCCCAAACCTGTTTTTCTTTAAAAAGTGCATAATTTCGATGATTTAGGCATTTTC
Source organism: Calliostoma canaliculatum (assembly GCA_032361085.1). NCBI lineage: Eukaryota > Metazoa > Mollusca > Gastropoda > Trochida > Calliostomatidae > Calliostoma > Calliostoma canaliculatum. Next base: position 9,267 of record JAULCD010024432.1, on the reverse strand, counting down.
AAACCTGAACCACAAAACTAGTTTTCCTTTGAAAACTACTTAGTTTACGATGATTTAAGCCTGTTCCAATCACTCTCCAATCAACTGATCCATGTCTACATGACAAACAAGAACACATAGCCTGGTGCACCATCGATCACACCTCTTGGCATTTCTGCCGAGATTCAAAGTAAACAGATTGTTGTGTTGGTTCAGAAACTCAACGCTTATTACCCCATCTTGTGCCCCACACGATTCATTAGTGAACTAACACGATTCATCAGGCAAGAAGAGTTGTTTGCGGAGCGCGCCCAGATGTTGTCTGTCTCGTTCTCATCAGCACTAACTACTTGATGCTTGCTCAACTCTGCATCGCTCCCCTTGTAGATCTTGTCAAAACTCTATGTACACTCCGTAATCGAAGCTAAGGTTAAAAGTCTTTCGGACCTCATTATAGGCAGAAAGTCAAAAGTTATAGAAATTTAAAATAAGATAATAATAAGTAAAATTTGTAATTGTCGACAGATATAAAATTTGTTGTTCAGCTTTGCATTTGAGTGTTCAGTTGTGTGAGCAACACACTTTTATCCTTGACAACAATGTGCATTCCTTGTTATAAAGATTTCAAATTCATACTTGCAGTGGCTAATTTGTCAATTAAAAAAATAATACATATATTACAAATTTAATATTAAATTTTATTGCAGTTTTGGTTATTCATTGTAATTTATTTTGGAGTTTTTTCTGATATTTGCAAGTCAGTATGAAATGAACGTATATGTCACTTGCAGTCTAAGGGTTAATTCATGACATTGATCATCATATAATAATGCTTGAACAATCACCCTTAAGTTCCAAGCTAATTTTAGTAAGACTTAAAACTGTGTCTACTTTGTACTGTTGAAAATCTATCCTGTGATAATTTGTTTAAAAGAGCTCTAACAGGAGCTCTTTTAAACAAGTTATCACAGGATAGGTTTTCGACCTCCTATTTAGACTGAAATTTGGACATTGAAACAGACAAATGTTGAGCTTGGCACTCAAAGGGTTACTGACTGCTAAGAAAATAACATTGTGCCAATGTGCCGAGATTTTGGTATTTATAAACCACACACATTGATAGTGAGAAGTGGAAATAAAATTCAAGTTTATATCTTAAAGAAATTATCAATATTAAAAGCTTATGTGAATTGATTAAAGTGGTATTTACATTAGCAGTGTACATATTATTACCAACCATTTTTCATGTGAAATATTGAATTAAAAATCAAAGTATTCAATAACAAAAATCAAAACTGGTTTTTTAACGTCACTTCAGAATTCATTTCAGATGTCTCTGCAGGTTGATCGAAGCCGAAAGTTCAAAGGTCATGATTGTGCTCATGCTCTTTGAGGAGGATTAGTGAAAGTAAAGACACCGAAACTAAGTGAAACAATGACACGGTGATGAGGTCGTTACTGTCGCATCAGTCGAATCCCTGATCACAAAGGCTATTGATTCTGATTTCAAAGAAGACAGACCCTATCATGCCTAAAGTCCACTCTTGGGGCTTGTTAGGGGTCAAGACTGGTCAAATGTCACTCAGAAGAGGAACTGGTCTTGCTTTTGTCTTGAAAATAGCTTGGATTATTTTAGTCATTAGTATAGTATTAATAATATTTGAAAAATGTTTAAAAAATAATCCTAAATATGTTTGTAAATTTATTACTGCCTCGTAAATTCAAGTATATTAAGTCAAATATTTTGTAAATGGAAAATTTTGTGTTTAAAAAAACAATTACAGATGTTAAATAAATGAATTAAAATACAAGAACCAAACTTCCTCTAAAAATAAACAGCAACATTTATAATTTAAAAAAAAAATTCTGAAGATATAAGAACATTACTGTCTTCATCAATGAATGAATAAAAGATTAAATATTTTGCCAACAAGTTTGAGTAAATATAGGAGCTCTTTTACACAAATTATTGCAGGAAAGGTTTTTAACAGCACAAAGTGGTTAGAGTTTGGACATTGAAATAGACCAGTGTTGGGTTCAGCACTACAAGGGTTAAAGTTCCATTAAACTACAAGGATTAGTTCTTAGCCAAGTGAACCCTAACACAATTCCGACATTTATCTTTGAAGAACTTCAAGAAGGTCAAGAACTGTTATTTTGCAGACATTTGGCAGCGTTGTTGAAGAAACACTAATAACATTCTTCATACTCTTCTTAAACAAAAGCACAAGGTGGTCACGGTTTTATGTCCTACTAAACTCCATTCAGTTCTCCAAGGGTTATGGTACTGGTGGTATAGAGATGGGAACGTGGATAGCTGCTGTATACCAGCTGGTCTTCAGCAGTGTCTGAGTCAGGGGGCTGTGCTGAGGCCAAGTACTTACACAGATACCTCCTATATTGACTTACAGATAAATAGATATCAGCTAGTGGATACAAGTAATCCATGAAAAAGATACTGAAGTGGTCTGTTTTTCTTCTGTCATACCCTTTTAGGATACTTTATGTGTGTATAAACTTATCTTGAATAATATATTTTGACACCAAATTTGATATGTTGTTTATGTGGAGAAAAGGAATCTGTTAAACTGAAAACAACATAAATGGAAAAAAATGAAAAAAAAAGGAAACCTGTGCACGTTCTAAAGAAAAACTTGTTTTTTTTGTGTGGAAAGTACACAGTTTACAATGATTTTGGTACTTGTATTTGGGTTATTATTTTTTGTAATTTTTGGAGGAAGTGCGCAGTTTACAATAATTTTAGCATTTGTAAATTAAATTCTTTGGCCCAATGCAAACAGGAACCAGACTTATTAAAATTGATATTGAATGGAACGAAGTCATGGCGACCAAGGATTTATCTTCTTTACTGCTTGAATTGATTTTAACGAAGCATAAAGGTCAGATGGGGACCAGTTCCTTCCTGAACTGACAGTGTGTGCCAACAAGCCAAGCCCCCATTACACAGTATTAGTGAGGAATTAGCCAGGTGAGCCAAGTCTGCTGCGCAGAGATTCATGGAGATCACCGCTCACCAGCTGTCCCATCTCATATAGACTTGCTCAAAGTCTTGTCTCATAATTTATTAAGTTGCATCTAATGTTTAATTTTATTCAAAACTAAAACATCCAGACTTTAAAAACGAAGTCGTAATTGTACTCTTTAACATATTTGATGTCCGACAACTTAAAACTTTTGTGATAAATAAGTTGAATCTGAAATTATTATTCAATCCAAACTAAACATTTTCTCGACCCTTTTTTAAAAGGCTGCCAAGTTCAAGTTTATCAGCCCAACACAGCCCTGCGCCAAGTCTATCTATATCCGCTTATCAGGTACACCTTTTTTGCTCCCAGATTTTTTCAGGCTTGATTGTCATATTCAAGTTTATTAGTCTAACACAGCCCTGCACCAAGTCCACTTGTCTCAATTTATCAGGTATTACCGTTCTCTGACACTGGTACACCCTGGTTTGCGTAGTTTTACTTATCAGTCTAGCACAGCCCTGCACTAAGTCTACATACACCCTGGTTTGCGTAGTTTTACTTATCAGTCTAGCACAGCCCTGCACTAAGTCTACATGTCTGTCAGGTATCCCTTCACCATTCCTGAATAGATTTACTACAGTTAAATTTAGGAACATTGCTTTTGGACAAAGTATCACTTTTTTACCTGTCTAACAAAGCCCTGCACCAAGTCTATTAATGTTTATTTCTGTCGGGTGCACACCTTCGATGTTCTTAACCCTTACAGTGCTGAACTTTTACCACCTTGTGCTGTTTAAATCCTTCCTGTAATAATTTGTGTAAAAGAGCTCCTATAGGAGCTCTTTTACACAATTTATTACAGGAAAAGTTTTCATCAGCCTTTTTAGGTTGGAAATTGAAATTAACAAGTGTTGTGCTCAGCACTGTCAGGGTTAAACGGATACAGATAGGGTTGTCTAACAGCCCTGCACCAAGTCTACATGTCTCTGTATATTAGCTACACCACTTCATAGTTCTGGGATACATTCTGATACAGACTGGATTCAAGTGTACCAGTGACTCATTCATGGCTAGAAATCCAAAGTTTGCTCTCAAAGCGATGGCAAGGTCATCCAGGACATTTTTCTCATGTTCAGACCTTGCATCGAGATTCTGTGACAGTTTACATTTGTTTTCCTTCGCCATTGAACTGGGTGCACTGTTCTGCTTTTGATGTTACAGGCTGCTTCTAGATGCAAAAGACCGAGTTTTGGGGAAAAAATCAGCAAGCTGTCATTTACCATATAACATCAAAACCATTCGAAACAAACTCTTAGATCTGCTTCTCATATTATTGGATTTATCTTCTTTTAATCTGATGGCATGTGGCAAAATTGTTTATTATTTTTCTTAACATCTTTCGATTTCAATTTATTGAATATTAAAAAGCCTGAAATTGTTAGCATTAGTTCTTGTTGTGATGAATTAAATCGTTTCAAACTGTCCACTTTTCCTGCTTTAAAACCTACGCTGTAGTGAATTTTAAACAAATCACCACAGGTTAGGCTTTCAACAGCTTATTTAGAAGTGAGTTTAAAGTGGAATTGACTAGTGTCAATTTGCACTTTAAGGGTTAACAATTTTCAAACTGTGCCTATTATGTTATGACAAAATGATTTGGACAAGTATTACAGCAAAAACTAGTCTATGATTAAGAATTCAATTTGAAAAAAGCAAAAATCAATTTTCCTGCTGAAACTAGTTACACTAACAAAATTAATATTAGCTCAGAAAACTGGACCCCCACAGACATATACAAAGTTGGGTTCTGTAATCCTACGAAAGTCACGTCAGAAATGTGAAGGGGAAATAACAAACGCAATTCATATAACCTGGCCCACCAAATCCATTTCAGACCTTGGCTATCTCAATACATTTCCTCGGAGACCCAGGAAGTCCTATGTTCAATTTCTAAATGAGAGTGGATGCGCTGGCTTGTGTTTGGGGTAGCTGACCATTTGCCAACACTTACATACTTTGCTGTCAGCCTCAGTCATACCAGCAGACACAAACATTAACCCAAATATTTGTATCAACATGTTAACCATTAAAGTGCTGACCACAACATTTGATCATTTCTAGTTTTCAAATTTCAACTGAAACAGGATGTTGATGACCTATCCTGTGGTAATTTGTTTAAAAGAGCTCCCACATCACAAGGGGGGTGACAGTTTTAAGACTGGCTGAAATCAACTTGGCACTTTAAGGGTTAACCCTTAAAATGCTGCAGATAAACCTAAATACTTGTATCCACATGAAAGAAATCATTAACACTTAAAATGATTAGCACAACATTAGCCTATTTGAATGTTCAATTTTTTACCATAATGGGCTGTTGAAAAGGTAATTTAAGAGTTAAAATGTTGCAAATAAACTGAATGATGAAAGAAATCATCAGTAAACCATCTTGCATCAAGTCAATGAAAACATTCACCCCTACAGTGTTGCAAATAAGCAAAACTACTTGTATCTACATGAAGGAAACTCTTAATCCTTAAAATGTTTTGCATTTCATTTTCCGATTTAAATGTTCAAATTTCAGCTATAATGGGCTGTTGAAAATCTATTCTGTGGTAACAGTAAGTGGTTCAAAAGAGCTCCTGATTTCAGCACAAAAGTTTAAGAGTCAGTTTAAAGTCAAACAAAAGTCAACTCGGTACTTCAAGGGTTAAATTGCTGCAAATAAACCCAGATATTTGTATCAAGACAAATAAAACACTAGCCCTTTAAGCGATGCAAATAAACCTTTAAAGCACTGGGACAAAATGTCTTGCTTCAATACAGAGACAACAAACCTTTAAAATGCTGCAAAGAAACAGAAATACTTGGACTGACCCTAAACTCCTAAAGTACCAACAATGACCTCAAATTCTTCAGTCACCATTAGACTGCTAAAAGTAAACTCGGGAAAACGTAGTCCTTAGAGGTGGACAAAAAAAACCCTCAACAGCAATCACACTCCACCCACCAAAAAACCAATTACCCGAATCGCCACAAAGAAACAAACTTCGATGTAAGTTCTGACAAAACTTTTGAAGTATTTAATACTGTAAATATCTCGTACTTTTTAAAGTATCAGCAATCTCAACTCACTGAATAGAAAATAAACCAAAACACTTGAATCCCTATGAAAGAAAAAAACATTAACTCTAACTGTGCTAAGCCAAATCTATTATTTATCCTTGGTAAAATACTGCCCAAAATAAACTGTTAAAAACCTATCTTGTGATAATATATTTTAAAAGAGCTCCCACAGGAGCTCTTTTAAACAAATTACCACAGGATAGGTTTTTAACAGCACAAGGTCACAGTTAAAAAACCTATTAAACCTTTTCAGCACTGTAAGGGTTAAGACTTCAAACGGTAAACATTTTGTGCTTTTTATCATGGAAGTCTCCTCATGAACAGATGTGAAAATAAGCTGAAATTCTTGCATAACCATGAAAGAAAATATTAACGTATGGAGTGCTCGAATAAGTTAAGAACGAAGAAATGTTGCAAAAACTCTGCTGAAACCTATTCTTTGGCAATTTGAAAGAACTCCTGCTGGAACAGAATGCTTAGACTGCCATAAAAGAAAACCTTAAAGAAAACATGAACCCTTGGTGTCTGAATAAAACTGCCATTGTATTGAGTTAATTTATCCTGTGGTTATTTGTTAAGAAAAGAACCTGTGGAGGCTTGATAAACTAATTAGTAGAATTTTGCATGTACCAGGTGAAGCTCGTAAGTTTCAGTGCACCACATAACCATAATGGTGGTGCAGGCTTTCCTCCTGAAATAAAACTAGCCACCAACTGAGTTATGGCTTAAATGTCATTTTCAACAATTTTTCAGTTACACCGGAAAGGTTTAAGGCAGGAAGAAAGCCTGCATTACCAATGTGGTTATGTGATGCAATGAAACCTGCGAGCTACGGCTGGTACCTATGAACCAAGAGTGTTACTGTGTGAGAGCATTCCACTGTCCCAACTGCATGTTGAAAGGTTTTCAATTCAGAGTGATGCCGAGATTTTCCACTGATAGATAATTGTAAAATTGTAACTGGGGTTAAACCCCAACTGCTTAACTCCACAGTTTTGATTTCAAGTTGGACAAGACTGAAAAAACTCACCCAGTCCTGTAAGCATTAATTCTCAACATGCCAGAGTAGGACTTGAAACTGACCATCTTTGGCTGCTGAAAACTTATCCTTGTTGAATGGGTTTTCAACATTTAACTCTTTTAAACAAATCATCACAGAATAAGTTTCCATTACATGTTAGTCTACAAAAACTTGGATACACAAATGAACAAAATCTGCAGAATTGGCACTCTAAGGGTTAAGTTTTATATGCTTGGCACCTTGGAGAAGAGTCGACAATAAATCAAAATTGTCCTGGAAATATTTAATTGAAACCCTTCAAGATGTTTAATACAAACCTTACTGCACAGACATAAAACCTAACAGTGAGCAGACGCGAACATCTTAGAAGCAGACGCAACCTAATCTCAAGCAGACATGAAGTTTTACCCAACATCTCACTTCCTACAAATTGTCTTTTACTGTCGAGCCATAAATCAAAACTGTCCAAAGAGGTCTATTCCAAACAATTGGTTCAAGATGTTCCTTATCAGGCTAACAGGCGCAAGAGCTCTTCTGTAAGAAGGTACGAATGTGGCTGTAAGAAGCAGACATATTCCAACCTGTGGTTCTAAAGTAGACATATTTCCACTGTTTGAGTGTCCTTATCATCACACAGTCAAACAAGAAGAGTCAATTGGACGGAAAGTTAACACAATAGGTGGTCAACAGGTCTGAGAGATGATGAAATACAAATTTTCTTGGCGCCCATTTCCCAAAAGTCTCAAAAACTGGTAATTTCTAAGCCACAATGGTTTAATATACACACTGGACCAATGGCTTTGGTTTACAAGTGCCAAAATCCTTGTAAACTGTCCACGCTAAAATTAATTTCAACCATAATTGGGTGTTGAAAACTTATCTTGTGGTAGTTTGTTTAAAAGAGCTCCTACAGGAGCTCTTTTAAACAAATTACCACAAGATGGATATTCAACATACAAGGTGGTCAATTTTAAATCGTTCTGAAATCAGATCCGCACTCGAAGGGTTAATGGCTGGTTAGTGCCCACTCAAACCTTAACATCAGAGGAAATCATCCACAGTTGACACACTTCTATTGCTTAAAAATATTCCTCAGTAGCACACAAGATTTGTTAGAAAAACCATGTAGATTCCTTTTCAAAGTATCATTTGGATTTTTTTTCTTTATCATCTAAAGTTAAAATATTTTTTTGTCCTCAGCAATGTAGGGAAATGCAGTTGTTTTATTTTTAATTTTTCTAATTTCAGTAAAATTTAATGGAAAAAATCTTTTTTTGTTTGAATGCTGCTCCAGTAATTCCATCTCCGTGTTGGCAATTTACTAAAACAACGTCTCCCGTTGGGAATTCTAGATTATGAATTTTTTGAAAAACAAAATCATCAAATTCCTGTTAAAATTCCAGTGTACAAATGTGTGCACCTTAGAATCTTCCTTGTATTCATGTCTACAGACAAGTTGGATTTAGTCCACCAAAAATCCCACAGTCGTGTGAACAAATACTTTTCACACCATATTTATATTGAATGAGTAAATTTTCGTTTCTTATTCTGGATTCAAGCAGAGTATAATACTCTTTATAGTCTTTATATCCATGTGACTGGAGCAATAGATTTGGTTCACCAACGTTAAAAATCTGTTGTAAACTGCACTTTCTAATTTATGATATTTGTAAATCAAATCTATTAATCCAGTGACATTATTTACGACATCTTAAATTTACAACATCTTTGCGAATCGGGGCCTTGTTTTCATAAGTCAGATCTAGTTAGCATAGAATTCTCTTTGTAATCCAATGAATAATTTAAACTTTTCACACCAGATTTTCGTTCATTTTGAGTAAAAATTATTTTTATATTTCTTTATGAGATACATTCCTCTTATTACAGTACATTCGCATAGAATTTAGCATAGAATTTACTTTCTATTTCAATGAACAAATTGTGCTTTCTACACCATTTTTCTCTCTCCTTTTTAGCAAAATCCTTTTTGCATCTTGTATACATGTTTGACGTATGAAGGATAGGCCGATCTAATGTTGACCTGTAGTGATGTCATCTATCCCTTAACCCTTACAGTTCTGAACTGAGCCAAGTAAAACTCAAAACTGTTGCCACCTTGTGCTGTTGAAAACCTTTCCTGTAATAATTTTTGTAAAA